>JAGDQM010008567.1:0-10628 GCA_017580835.1 Termitomyces bulborhizus
AGGGCCTTGTGTTCAAGACGCAAGGCTTCATCCCAGCCTATTTCTATATCATCAAGAATAGAGTCTGGTTAAGGCATCATCTTCAAAACTCTATGATTTTTCCATATCTAAACATTTTTTCAGCATTTTAATTACTCAAACAATCCACTCAACTTTACCTACATCACATCCAACCTACAAAAAGTCTATATTGATTTTTCCCCATTTTAAAGTGCCTAGGAAGAGCTGACAAAAGCTATAGTTTGCTCTATCTCAGCATTTATACATTATTTTCAAGTATATAAATCTTTTTAGCCATTCAAATTTCAAAAATAATTAACATACACAACGCCCAAGTATGCCAAAAGCATCTACCCATTTTTTTGCAATTTAAACAGTGTAAAACAGCCAGCTCTCTGAGGCCAACAACAACCTTGTAACCCCAAAAGGAAATTTCTTGGTCAGCACTGACTAAAATTTGTCAGCATGTGATTTCTAACTTTTGGTCATCCCATTATTCTATTCTCATATTCCCATCAATTCTCATGGCTGACACCCCATTATATAGAGATAAGCAGGTCAACAGAGTAGAATACTTGACCTAACAATAACAGCGCTTCCCTAGTCTATACAGTAAGCCAACTGTAAGCTCTATAGTGTTGTTCCACCTCACATGTAATTCCTGTGAGTTCTTGCCTGCCTTGCTGCTGCTACTTGCCACTTTATAGCTTGCTTGTTGCTGCCCTTGCTTGCTTGTTCTCTTGGCTGACCTTGCCTTGTGCGGATTAACCCACATCATGAGTGTCCTCTTACACCTCCCCAATCACTAGGTTTCTGTTTTTTCTGCAGAGTGACACAGCCTTGTTGTGGTCCTTACATTCTGTGGTGAAGAAAAGAAGTCCAAACTCAGCCAGAATTTACTTAACTGGCTGACTAGGCCAGGGATGTCCAGTGATGGCCTGTTTTGGCCATCACTTAGACAATCACTACTCACCTGTAGTAACTCTAACCTACAATGACTTGTGTTGTTGTACCAACTGTTGAGGGGGTGTTATGCCCTAGACTTCTAGATAACAGTCAAGGGCCTCCAGGTCTTTACACATGTCTAGCATCTCCCAAGTTGTATCTCCAAGGCTCCATCAAACCTTGAACTCCAACTCTTTTGTACCCTAGCAATGACCTATAAGGTCATCAACAAACCATTCCTGTTTGTTGGCTGCTCCAAAGTCATATGGCTCCAAAATGTCTCAACAACTTATGACCTTGGTCCAGGAGCTATGTGACCAAGATGCAATCTTGAGGAACACATAGTACCCCAACTCCAGCCAAGTTCTTGGTTCAAATTAGATCCTTTGACATCTAGAAGGCTTTATAGTCTTCTGGATTCTCAAGGATCTTAGCAAATAGGGTATCCTTAGGATACCCTGCAATAACCTGTTAACACCATTTCACACCTCTAACGCCTTGAGAATATGATCCTGTTCCTAGAGATGCCAGTGCATCTCTCAGAGTCATGTCATTGTCCTTGCCATCAAGTACAGGAAGATTACTATCTTCCTCCTGTCCAGCCTAAAGTAATTGAGCTTCTTGATGACAAGGCTCTTCTCTATCATTCAGCTGAGTGAGGCAGACCAGATTCTGGTCCACACATGTGCATAGCTGCTCCACTTGCTAAACAAGTTCCTCAACACATTGAGAGGACAAATTGTCCCCCTCAGGATCTATCCATGCAACAGCATGCACATAGTCATACATGTGGGGTACATCCTCAGACATATCACTTTTGTAGTAATGTGATAAACAATCTGCTACCTTATTAAGCTCCCCTTTGACATATGTTATATCAAAATTGAAGTTGGATAGATAGTCCATCCAATGCTGCTGATGCACTGTAAGTGTCTGCTGAGTTTTGAAAACCTCAAGTGCCTCATGATCCATAATTACATGGATCTTATAGCCTAGAAGCTTCTCTTCCCACTTGAGAAGCACTTCTAGGATGGCTAAGGTCTTTAAGTTCATGCACAGCATAATTATCCTGTGCATTGATGAACTTTTTTGACATAAAGCCAGCAGGCCTACAGGTCTGCCAAAAGGTAAGAGTATCACATACTTAACTGTATTCTCATTTCTATGTAGTCCAGTGCCCTGACATTTGTCTGCCCTACTTCCATCCCTTCTTTTTCCAGAGTACTTGGTAGTTCATATGTTCTAACATACCAAGTACTCTCCTGATCCCAGAGCTTGTCCTAGCTCTTCCCAAGTCTTCCTATATTGACCCCTTTTGTTTCTGAACATCCCTAGATTATAGTTCATCCTCCAAACCATTCCTGTGGTGCAATACAACTTCCTCCTTTTGGTTACTCTTTCCCCATGGGACTTTCCCCCAGTCAGAATCATTCCTAAAACTCTTTTTCCTGTTTCAGGTTACTCCCCCATCATTTCTAATACATATATCCCTTCCCCTTTTTCTGCTTTCAATCTTTTCCTGTCCTAGACTATCCTATTCTTGTATTCCATGGAGTAAGATGTAAGATTATGATTATCTCATTATCTGAGGCATCTGGAAGTATATCTGCTATGTCCACCATTACAGCATTAAAAGTCAATATTTTTATTTCCCATTTTTCTATCCTACTTCTGAGTAGAATACCCTAATATCTCTGTGTTTCCATGTTTTCAGAGTTGAGGAGTTGTCTGCCTGTTATGGCTTACAGTTTTCAGCACATATTATGGTTTATCTAAACCACAACTTATGATTTAAGACATAGAGATATATCACTAACATGAACTAGAAGTAGAGAAGCAACAAAAGAGACCACAAAGATAAATGAATCAAAGCATTGATTGAGGTCCATGCAAGTATACCAATGTTCACCTGACTTGAATACATTGCATCACTCACTTAACATCATCACATTTCAGCATCTCATCTAAAGACAATGGCTTTATTGTCACTATTATGGAGTCATATATAGTCAAGCTATGCTTTCCTGATCCTTATCCTGCCTCCTTCTTACCATTCATGTAGAGCTTGTCATTCCTTTATACAACAGCTTTTTTCTTTCTCCTACCCCTTAACTTCACTTTTGCATCTTTTCCTCATATTTCTTGATAGCACTTGTCTTGCAGTTACTTGTGCATACTAGCTTGAGTGTGGTCTCTTCTATGTGGGATCCATGCAAGTAAAGTGAGCAGGAACAACTAAATAGATTCTATTTGCTTGTATCACAATTGATCTGTTTTATAAATATTTGTATCTCTCTCACCATCTACTCCTCTCTGCCACTCTCTCCTCTTTTCTTCTATATGAAAAGCTATGCATATAGTACATTGTAGCAATACATCAAAGGAGAATCAGAAGTCCAATGACTCAACCAAGATGACTCATACTGATCAAAGAGAGCAGGGCCAGGCCCTAGTAGTCAGTCAGCATGCTAGAAATTATGCAATACTCATTGACTAAGCTAGAACTAGAATTGGACACCTTAGAATGAGATTGTCCCCTGACATCACCCCCCCCTCAAGGTTTTTCAACCCAAAAAATAGTGTTTAACATCCTCAATATGGGCAGAAGCAACAGGTAATTTCACTGCAATGAGCAGATCTACTACTACCACAAGGCAGAGCCAAAGTGATTGCAGAATAATGTCATAGATAATCTCAATATGCCAGGAGGAGAGGAGAGATATTGACCATGTGAAAATCCAAAGATAAATGTTGCACAGCCAACTATCAGAGAAGACAGAGTGGGGCTCAGTGTAGTCTCAGTAGCAGGGGTAGCAACAGGTGTCAGAGTTAGAGTTTCCAAGAAGACTGGCAACCTTGTAATGATATCCACTGACACAGGGTTTAGCAAAGCCTTTGCATTGTTGCATGTGTTGAACTTTATCCTCAGAGAGCAGACCATATAAAAATGCAGTTTTAACATCAATCTGAACCCCTTTGCCTGAAGCAAGATGAAGAATAACCCTCCATGATTCCATGCATGCAGTTAGTGAGGTTGTCTTAGTATAATCCTTCCTCTAGACCCGTTCAAAACCTTTGAATGCAAACATACTTTATTGTGTACTAGTGTCCCATTCTAATCCTGTTTGATCTTGAACACTGGTCATCCCTTGCATATCTTATGGCCAGCTGGGACCTGGCTGCACATAATGAGCTTTTAAATGCCCATATCTTTCAGCAATTTCAACTTGTCTCCATAAGCATCTGTACACTGTTCTATAAGGGACAATAAAAGAAAGGCTGGCCAATCATGAAATATCTGTACACTGTTCTATAAGGGACAATAAAAGAAAGGCTGGCCAATCATGAAATGGTTGTGATGATACAGTGAGGAAATCTCCATCCTGATGGGTCTCTCCACCAGATGGTAGTACACGAGTGATCACGTGGCATTTGCGACATGTATCAAACATGCGAAGAAGACCTCTACATCTCTGAGGATTTTTCCTTTGTATGAGGTCAATGAAATAAAATGTATACATGCAAAAAATCACAAGGGACTAGAGACGGTCTATGCATGTTCAAAATAGAGATAAAAAGTTGCGAGGATCTCAGAATCCCAAGGGAGCGGATAGGACAACTACTTGTCAAATGATACTTGTCTATAATTCCTCGTGTACGATGGGCTGAGACTGTTGTTCCAAATAACAACTATATCGAGAAGACTCAGGAGTCCATCCGACTTGAAAAAGGATATCGGAAGATCAGGTTCAGATGAAAGCGTATAGAAAACGAGAAGCAAACTCACCACATTGCCAACAATCGAACAAATGATCAGGATCACTGAAAGCTTTTCAATATATCGATTGAACAGAGAATGCTTGCCACATACAATTTCTCTTTAAGCCTAAGCAATTCCGGATAATGATTTCCCCAAAAGGCAACTGCAAAAACACAATTCGTAAAGATGTACATCATTAGGAACTCTCGAAAAACTGTACCTTGATGATTAGGTTCGTATACATCCGCTTCATTCTTTAGAAGCCATTCGTTATTTGAAAGACCCAGGTGATCATACATTTAACTTACAAGGTAGGCCGCATCCGGCGTTATTTTCCTCAGATGATCAATAGATTTACTCGCAGCAGCGTAGTGGCTTCTCTTTTCCTCGATAGTCGCATCCCAATTCCAGGGGGAGACGACTGTGATATGGTAAAGACTGGATCTCCATGCGTCGGTCACGCTAGTTTTTCCCGTAGATGGAAACGATGACGGAGCGCTTATCAAAATGATAAGACCTGGGGTCGCAGCATCGGCAGCGAGTAGTGCAGAGACGAGAGCAGATCGGTCGGAAGAGGTCTTGAAATTGTCCTTGCTGATTAGGCGCGACGCGAGCGCAAGGCTGGAACCAACGACCTGAAAATATGCAGTTAAGATCAATGCAAGAAGCGAGTGAGCGGAAACGCACGGCAACATGCTCTTTTGTAAAGGCATTGAAGAACGTCCCCCAACTCGGAAACTCAGTAGCGAGGGTTGAAGCGCCTTCGACGCCTTCACCCTGGAGCCTTTTGCCGAACTGAATCAAGGGGTCCATTGATTTGGCGGCGTCGTCCTTGTTAGAGCCTGGGTTGATCAAAATTGCGATACCGGACGTGGAGAAACCTCCCCATCCTTCCTCTGCCCACTTCAGACCATTATCTGCGAGGATATTCCACAGTTCCTGCGTCCGCTCAGTGTTGGGGGTGAAAGATACGATAACAGTTTGGAGGGTGACTTGCGGCGAAGCCAAAACGGTAGCCTCAAGAACGACGCCAAAAGTTCCGCCACCTCCTGTGATAGCAAGGGAAACCCGTCAAGATATATTTGCTTATCTTATATAAGTCGGTGTACCTCCACGAAGAGCATAAAAAAGATCTTCATTCTGGCAGTCATTCGCAATCCTGTATTGGCCATCTGGAGTCACAACTTTGTATTGTAACTTTGGAGTAAGATGTCAATGTAATTGATTGATCTCAGAATTGTAAGTGACTTTGCTTACTACTCGATCGACGCCTAGTCCCATTGTGTTGGACAAGGCACCATGTCCACCACCTTGGAGCCATCCGCCTACGACACCAACGGATCGATCACTTCCTGCTGTGACATCAGCCTCCAAACAATGATTCACGTGTCCAATTGCGAACCTCCAACAATCGTGATGTTGTGAGCCTCAGCGAAAGGGTAAGCCTCGCCCCACTGAACCCCGGCCTGATCGAAAATCTCACACAGGTGTCCTAGAAAAGGGGAAAAGAACTCACACCAAATGTCACTCCTGGCTTCGGCTGAGAACAGCCTTCCGGTACAAATGCTGGGTCGTAGGATATCTAAAAATAAAAGAATTAGCAGGTCAAAGGCTGTGCATACTAAATGCTACGTTTTTGAGATTGTGGGTCTGCGTATTGCGCATCAGAAAACATTATTTGATTGAGAAGAAGTATATCAATACCCAGAGAGCCAAAGAATGAGGAACACTACTTCGACCTTTGTAGTCGTGCTTGACCCAGAGTTTAGACGGAGAAGGATGCCTGTCGTGGTCCACAACTTACTCCTGTGTTTTTAATCACTAGAGGCACTTTGGTCCGTCTGGCGAACTGCAACGCTGCTGTCACATCTTCGGTAGATTTTATGTCGATCTGCCATTACCGAGTTAGTTGAAAGATCAAAACCGTGTGTGCTTCAGAGGTCCCATGCTCACGAAATATTCTGGAACACTTCCAAGTTTACACTGCCTTGGTGGCAAGACTGGTGTCCGCACATTAGGGTCTACGTAATCGAGAAGACATTGATCATCTTTGTCAGTCTGACAAGTTTCCCATTGTGTTTGAATGTAGGCCCCGGGAGAATTTGTACGTGCCACTTCATTTCAATCCATGATTAGTTCGGTGTCACCGATAGTCCACAGCAACCAGACCTTCATCAAGGTAGATGGAGCGGACATCCAGACATTCTGCGGAATTAAACCCTTTTGTATAGCAGGGTTGGGCTAAAGGAGCGCCCTCAAAGAGGCGGCCACCGACAGTAGTGTTCAAGCTGGCCCAGTCAGCGGCAGTAGGTGCAGACTCAAACTTCAGACGTTCTTGACCAGGATTTGAAGAGGCCCGTGCAGAGAGAGCACATAAGAAAGCAAACGAACAGAAAAGAACCTTGGGCATGATGTAGGTGATGTAAAACGTCAAGGTAGGCTTATATGGGTCCCAAACTCTTATATCATTAGCAGGGGGCGGCGTTCATCAACGAAGTCCAAGTTGTTTCGGATTTGATCAGCCTCCGTTACTTATTTGCCCGATGTTGATGCCTCGGAGCAAACCTTGCCATTTTTCCATTTTTGGTACGTTCGGGGCTTCTTTGTTCGAGTCGAACTTTCCCAAGTGTGCTCAGTCATCTGATATAATAGGTTCGACCAGATCAAAGGTGAAACCTGTTGCCATTGTTATGATCAGGCTTAGGCCTGAATTGCCCACAGACTGGGATGCATGACACACGAGCTCAACGGCGAGATGATGGAGTGATGTGAATACCATGATATGTGTGTGAAAGAACGAATCAGCACTACCTAGGTTCCATTTACGTCCATAAAGTGGATGCTGCCTGCATCGCCTCGAACAAGCCATGCTGGTCACCTAGGCCATATGTCAAGACCATCTGCTCGAAAGTAGCGGGTCCGGTCTCTGGCTCTATCTCGAGCTGAAACATGGATGAGTACGAGTAACGACCACGAGTCAGCTGTCATAATCACGTACGAGCGAAATGACATCGTCGAGAAGATGTGCCTGTCCCACAGCCATACCCATCATTCCAACTTGATTTGCATTCACAATATGGACGTGGAAATGATCTATGGAGTATCTCGACGCCGGTTCGGACGGATGGGAATGGAATTCCTCACAGTAACTTGGCTGATAATGGATATACATCCTCACAGCCCCCTTTCCTAAAGTCCATTTTTCTTCAACGACTCTTTCTCCTTCGCTTTTGATGGCTTTGAGCAACGGAATGTGCTGCTTCCTGAGGTCCCTGAGACTTCTGATCTCCCTATCCTGGACAAGTGCTACGAGGTACAGTGATGAAATCGTCGTGAGATCCCACTTCATGTCAGGTAGAATCACGAAATCCGAGGAGGAATACAGAATCTTGTCCTGTTCCGATAACCCCAGCAGTATGTTCTCAACCCTAAGGGAGGTAGATTCATTGCAAAGCCAAGAAGAATGATCCCAAAGGTGCTTACCACTGAGTTCGTGACTTGGGAAAGGCCGTGATGTATGGTTTCACAATACCTTCATATAGATCTGGTGTTTCTCTCACCATTACTATATTCTGCCTAGTATACTATATCTGTGGTCAGGTGTGACATGCTTCGTTGTGCCAATTCAAACCTTGCGTATATGAACTTCGGTAGCGGGGCATATAATGTTGATCTTGATATCTCTTTCTCTCTCCTCGCGCAGCCACCCAAACATCCAAGTATACTAAACGGCTTCGCATGATGAGATAACGTAAAAGAAAGAGACTTTGGGACTTACGATGTCCGTGCTTTCTTCCAGCGCAACCTTTCTCACCATACCATTAGGAGCAAATAAATTTCCGGCGGTCCCTGAGTCCAATGCCGTCTTCTCTACTCTTACAATTGCTGTGACTCGTGATTGTAAGTCGTCCGGGTTGGGAAAAGTTCCAAGGAGAGTCAAGCTATGAGTGAGTGGATCTTCGTTTATGACTTTGTCGAATCGAAAATTCTCCAATTTGTCGAGGTTCGTGGGTGCAGCTGCATGGGACATTATGTTGGGAAAGAAAGGTATCTATGCAGCTGGCGAGAGTGATGGAGGTTAACTAGCTCAAGATATAATGAATATCCAGGTCGAAAATCAACGAACAAAATCGATCAAGAACCTGATCTTATCTTATCTTGACGTCAAGCTGAGGTCATACATGCAGACGCATTTTTATCGGCTGGCGTATTCAACTCTTCCAACCATAGTCACAACCTTCTATAAATCCTCATACAGCATGGTACGTACTCGTAGCCAAACCACATCTGAACCTGGACCAAAGGGAGTGCAAAGCAAGAAATTTAGCTCTTATGAAGGATATCTTTGGCAAAGGGGGAGAGAGGGGGCGGGAATCCTATGGCCTGAGATTTGTAAGTTGTGAAATGCCAGAGTTATTGGACTATATATGCGCGGAGGTGTTATTCATCACGACTAGAGCGAGTGAGGAGGAGCTGGAAACAAGTCTGGGCAAGTTGAATATTGATTCATCATTGAGAACGTTACCACTAATGTCAACTTTAGCTGACATCGAGGAAGATGAGGGCAGAGACCTTGTTCAGGGACCTCGGTGCCGTTGTCCTGGTGAAGCTGCTGTGGGATAGGACGAGGGTCGACGAATGACAGTTCATATGGATAATGTCCATACATCTTCATACAGGTTCAATAGGAGAGTGAAATAAAATTGTTAGTTTGCACAATAAATTTCGAGACGAGGGCATGCCGGTTCAAATATTGTGCGATTCTCGTCGAACGCTGTCGTTATCATCAGTGGGATTTGGACAAGCGCTGAGGATCATGATGTCACTATAACAACTCTTACGCATGACGACCCACTCATACAGCATGTGCCAAGTAAGGGTTTCGGTTATTCTAAAGTCATATTGATACCCCTTCACAAGTTTCAAAATTCTAACAAAATTTCGCACCGGTCGGTATCGGTGCTATGTGGTACGCGCACCTCATGCTGTCGATCAATAGGCTGAGGACTCGCATCACTTTGGGACCACACTGGTCCCCACATTACATCGATTTTTGACTTGACATCAGCTAAAAGTATTCCGCAGAGTACTTCTTGACACGATGCTTCAATGCTTTAAGGTCGCCACAGACGTAGCTGAAATGTTGCGGCATTCGCGATTCGCGTCTCTTTCCAATGTTCGAAGAAGTCCGAATATTGCTTTAATGTACTTGCCAGTTTCTGTTCAACAAGGCCAACTGATGCTACGTCATGAGAGGCGACTAGCCATCCATCATCTACGGATTTTCTTCGTTCGAACCTCACATCCGCGCGCGGTCGGACCTCATGCACCGACGTCCTGTCGGATTAACTAAGTTGCGGCGGATTTGCTCATCTTTCGTCATAGCCGGTCAAGACCATTTAAAGCGCCTGAAAATTCATCGTCGCCCTCAACAGCGTCGAGTTCATGTATTTTTCGGTATTTAATTCGGTATTGGGGAGCCGATGATACAGGATGCAATATTCGTATTGGGAAGATCGTGTAACCGCAGCGTTATCGGTAACGGTGAGGTCACACTGGAGGAAGCTTTCACACAATCGGCAGAACTAGTATGAGTCCTAGATTGGAAAAAGCCCGCTATCGAAAACTAAGTACAGGACTTTTATAGTGTCGGTTAACCCAGTATCCGGTAGGGGAGAATAATCACAAGATAAACGAAGGTGTTCTAAATAAGGTAGTCGTACTGTCACGGTCGTTACATACACCCTCCAGGTATCGAGAGTGAGACGAGGGATACCTCATAGATCAGGAAGTCGATGGGTAATAAATGAATGAAGGTTCGTATTCAGAAAGAGTGTTGGGGTTTTGGTTCGTCGCGTGTCGCCCGGATAATACAATCCAGATGGGTGCAGGGCGGCGAGTTGGTTCTAGGCGTCGACCGCGT
>JAGDQM010008568.1:0-10596 GCA_017580835.1 Termitomyces bulborhizus
ATGCATCGGTGTGTAACATTCGTAAATACAGAAGTTCTATCGGATGGCCTTACCCATCTCTTTTTCAGAAACCGCGATACGATTCGGATTGGGAAGACGTCGAAGACATCGAAAATCAGCCTAGACCATTTAGTTTAGAGCCTTCAGGTTCAGTGCGTGTTGGCATATCCTCCCCGCAAAGGCGAAGGTTTGTGCATAGGACTGCATACGTAGTCTCTCCGGCGCGTA
Organism: Termitomyces bulborhizus; assembly: GCA_017580835.1. NCBI lineage: Eukaryota > Fungi > Basidiomycota > Agaricomycetes > Agaricales > Lyophyllaceae > Termitomyces > Termitomyces bulborhizus. The sequence goes on from JAGDQM010008568.1 coordinate 229, forward strand.
AGCAGTATTCTGTACCGTCGACGCCTTCAAAATCGCGCAAGGCTCCCCGAAGAGTTCTAGAACCTGAAAACGTCAATGACGGCGCTGTTGAAAGCGCTGTTAAAGGCGCTTCTTCGACCATCAGATACTTTTTCGATGTTTTCCTTACAGCGATTTGCCTTCTTCGCCGTCCACTCGGGCTGCTCTTATTCATTTATCTACTTGCTCTTGTCATCGGATGGGTCTCTCATACGCTTCGCGGTACATTTGCACCTCTTTGTCTTTTGCCTGGGCTCTATGGTTCCAGATTCTGCGAGGTTCCGTCCACACCTCCAGTCCCCGGACTGCCAGGCCCACCTCGCTGGGCCGATTACCCGAAGTTCATTGACGTACAGAGCACGACCTTTGAGCACCTGTTGGATGGCTCAGTAGGTGGATCGGGCCTGTCTCTGGAAATCAAGAAAGCGGAGATGGCGACTTCAGATCTAGTGACGCTTGTCCGGGTCAGCAACCTGAAAGCGCGGGATGTCTTGAGCGAGCATTTGAGCGAGTTCGTTGATGACGCCAAGAAGACCGGGCGGGATTTGCAGAGACTGAGTTCCAAGGTCGGTGGTGCCGTCGACAAGTAAGCGTTAGTCTGCATATATATACGAACAGGATGCCTGATTTTATGTGCAGCATCATGGCCGTCAATGACTATGCTCTGCATCAAATAGAAGCAGCTCACTCCAGACCGCCTTCTTTTATGTCTATGTACGGCCTCATCCCTTGGTCCGCTCGGAAGCCGACATACGATGTTGTTACTCGCACTTTTAGCGAGGCTATGGGCGTCCTCTCTAATTCATTGGAACGGCTCATACTAGAGGCTGAAGTCAATCTCGCCAACTTGGAGAAGCTGGAAGAACGTCTTTCGACACTGCACGAAATGGTCTCTCGGGAAGATCTCGAGCTTTCTGGTGCCAAGTCCGAACTGCTTGCAGAACTGTGGACTATACTTGGCGGTAACAGGGACAAGCTACAAAATTTCGACGCTCATCTCTCTTTGTTGAAAAACTTGGGCTTGTACAGGAAGAAGGCACTAGCACATGTCGTTGCCGCCCTTCAAACCCTGAAAAGCATGAGCACTGATATGGAAGATATACGGGAACGTGTTGCGGCGCCTGATCTGGTAGGCTCAAGCATTCCCATCGAAGTGCACATGAAAAGCATCAAGAGTGGACTAGAACGTCTGAAAGAAGGCCGAGTGCGGGCGAGGAAGCTGGAAGAGGACACTATCCGGCGGGTTCTTGGTATAACGGGTTGAGAGCGCTATCTTTGTGTCACCAATCTAAATTATTCGTATTATACATGTACATACTATCGACTATTGTATCCAGACGACAATCTAGAAGATGTCCCTTGATCACCTCTCTGAGAGATAGACATGACATCGAGTTAATGGCCTTTCAATGTATCGGTCATATAGAGAATCAGAATATCCCGTGTTGGCGATCGGTACTACAGGAACATCACCATCGAGAAAACGAGAATGAGTGCGTCAGAGCAGCATCACATGCAGCGCCGTTTCTGTTTCCTATTTCCAATTAACGGATGCAGATAGGAAGATGGGGGAGGAGCGTACACAAGCAAGGGAAGAACCTTCACCCTGAAGGCGATTTAGGATGCAGAATCTCGTCTAAAAGTTGTGCGACCTTTCGGCGGGCCTCGTCCTTTTCCTCCTGAATAACCTTAAGTTCAGCGTCTCGGCGATGAGCTAATTGCGCCTCGTCTGAGAGCAAAAGCAGCAACTTCATCGAATGGGTTATCGAAAGCAACGAGTTGGCAGCGCGGACCTATAGAGATACGCAAGCACGGATGAGATTGTTGCACCAAGGGCGTCAGAAATTGTACGGAGGCCAACCATACCATCGACTCTGCACGAGATTGTGCCTGAAACGACTCCTGCGCGATGCGAAACTTGTCCTTGTCCCCGATCTTTGAGAATGAGAAATGGAAATGAGAACTGGATGAGAAGTATAGTGAGTGAGTGGGAGAGAGAACTTACGGAAGCTAGACTGACGAGGTCCACCATCCCGTCGACAAGAGTCTCGACTTCCATATCGACGCGTTTGTTCCATTCTTCCTCGATACTGTCGAGATACTCTGCTGAACTCTGATCTATGGAAGCTTGAGCGTTTCCGCGCGAGATTTTTGCAGTTGGGAGGGCGGAGGGACGTGAGACGTCGGTTTGTGGAATATCTGACATGAGAGGGGAGCAAAGGAAAGTTGAATGTCACCGGGCCGTTCGAACCGGGTCAATTCTTCTTTGGAACACATGCTGGGGTGTGTAGTTGTCATTTGGTTTTATCATTCACTGGACGGACCTAATTTTCGACTGGGACCAGGACCTTGTTTGCTTCACGTTCGTTCAATAGTGTGTCAATCTGCGCCACGACATTTGAGCCAAAGGCCAATAAAACTTTGAAGAAGGTTTATTTCGTGAGTAACTTTCAAGTTTGTAAAGTACACAAGATGATACACGACGGAAGTAACTAATATACACCCGGTATCAATTTGTAGGGCACGGTGCGCTTATACTCACTCCAAGAATCGGCATACTAGCGTAGTCATTGAATTTATAGATAATTATAAGTGGATAGGAAGGCGACTCACTTGTTCTTGACAATACTTGTCCAGGCAAGGTATAGCGCGTGTCACGAAATCGCGGGTAAAGAACGCTGTGATCAATCCACCCCAGATCCACCCACCAGCCGCAAGTGCATATCCTCCTCGCATCAGGATGTGACCGGTGTAATTGATATGCCTTGCCAACGAAAACAGCCCTCCGGAATAATTCTTCCCTTTATTCTTCGGATCCTTCTTAAAGCGCTTCCTCTGTAATTCAGAGACAAGTTCAAGAAAGATTCCGGCCACGTATGCTGAGGATCCGACGACGAGTGGGATGGAAGGGAAACCGAAATCGTCGAGATCTTGACCGCCATCGGTGGCTGCAGATGTGAATCTGTTGATGAATAAGAGAGAGTTGAGGCTGTTGAAGATGAAGTTGAATGCGCCGATGGGAAGAGCGCTTTTCACAGGCATTTCCTGTTCTGCCACCGAGGTGAGCCAGAAGATCTGTTTGAGACTGCAGCCGGCGGACATGAGGAAGAGGATGAGGCGATAGGGGGAAAGTCCGATGCAGGGTTCGACGGGTGTACCGAGGGGAAGAAGCTCGCCGCCAAGGTAGTTGATGAGCGACGAGCCTAGGTTTTGGGATAGAATAGTATGTTGGACGAGGGGCTCAGCGAGTCGGAGACCAACAAATACTGTCGACCCCAGCGGCGACGGTCGCTTGATTCTGGAGAGGTAGTCATGGAAAATATCAATATCTTTTGTTGGAGATGACATTGTAGTCTGTTAACTAGTTGAATTCAAACTTGCGGGCCTTTTAAGACTTGTCTAACACGGCCGGGATGATGTCACCTTCATTGATCCTTTAAGCCGACCGACTGACGCGTTCAACCGGCTCTGCCCAGAGAAAGCCAGTCATGGACGGCTACTTTGGTTATGGAGCCGAGTCAATCAAGAACCGTCCTGTCCGGCCTTGATCCATGACAGCTAGATAAATTGGACATGGTGCTAGATAAATAGGACATGGTAAGTTTTAAGATTGAGAGAAAAGCCAGGATAGTGGACAGAAGGACAAAGGCCAGGATCGTGGACAGAGGAACCAAGGAACAGAGTCTTGGCAGTAACTGGCCTTGATCTAAGAATCTTCAACAATTCTGGCAAGACTTTCTTGAACGCTGGAGTTGAAAATTCCCTGGCCACCCTCACGTGAGATTCGCGTGACAGCTTCACCACGACTATTTAAACACGGCCCTTTGTCACACATCGTACGCCTTTTCTTTTTTTCTTCTTTTTTTCAACCACAACCACGCCTATCAGCACCAGAACACTTGCATCAACCATGAGCGACAAGTCTTACTCGTATACCGGCAGCGGCACCAACTCTCAAGTATGTTCTTCTCATTAGGAAAAGTTGCCTCTTAGTTGACTCTTTCTCAAGGGAAACCATTATTGTGCACGCCAAGATAATAGTACTGGCAATAGCGGATATCACTATTCCAACACGTAAGTTCTCACCTGTAATTGGATCTTTTAGCATCAAGCGAAACTTTCTTTCAGCGATGGTAGTTACTACTACCAGAACCCCAATGGTTCGACCTATTACAACGACGGAAATGGGAACGCCAAGTATACTTCTCCCGGGGGCCAGTCCTACTCTTCTTCCTCGAATAAAAAATGATGGTATGCCATGTATGTATGCCTGTCAATTATTGCTGATGGTGAGACAGGGTTGATTTGTCAGTGTCGAGCACTTGTTCTTCCCGTCAGTAGCATAAACATCAATCCCTAGAGTGTACCATAGTTTGTACCTTTTGAAATCGAAAGCGGATCACTGTGATTTCGAATGAAGCTTTGAGATGTACGTGATCAGTTGACAGGAGCTTTTCGAAGTGATGTTCAGTTGACTTTGCGCCACTTGCCAAAAACTGTACCTCGACTGTGATGGTTGGTCTTTGATGATATCGCACGTGGTACTTTGATTCATCTTTGGTCTACTTGGATGATCCACATCATATCTCAGCGTCAATACCCCATATACTTTGTGTATTGGCGAATACAATGTTAAATGCAGGTTGTTGTGTTTCAACATCATGATCGTGATGAAACTATGTTCGAGCTCGGAAACATCAGGTACGACAGTGCAAGATCCGGGTAGATGGCATATTAAAGAGTGAGCACCATAGTTATATGTAGGCTTTGACCGCGCCAGTGGTCATGTGGTACATTTGAATGCACTCGGCTGGTCGGTTACTCGTGGTTGCCTGAGAATATATCAATTCAAGCGGTACCTTCCTTCAGGCCTCCTATTTCAGGTCGAATCTTACTTTTATCGGCTTCATATTCCCAGCCCTGTGAGTCGAATGGCCTCTTTCCAGGGCCTCGTGCCATCACCAAGGGTTCAGTGATGTCTTCCATCCGGTTTTCCCGGAAAGCGCAGCTGATGACTATCATGCAATCGGCTATCGTTGATACGCAGACATCGAGCCATGCTTCTGGGTTGCTTATTCCTGTATCTGGAGCAGGGCTATCTGATCTAATATTTAACGAGAGGTCGATATGGCTAATTTTGGAAAAAGTCGTGTTGCGGGACGAGGAAAGTGTTCCGCACCGCAGAATCTTTGTATGTGGGCCTTGTTGTTCATGGATAGGGCTGTCAGGTATTCGGGGATCTTGGGCTGGGGAGCATGTGGTATCGCTGGGAAAATTACTCGAAACGTATGGCTGCTCATCTTGATCTACGATCTATTCAGGCACGACATTTAAAAACGATGCTACATAGGCCAGAACACATGGCATGGAGAGTGTTGGATTGCACGTGTGGGACTGTAGAATAAGTAGATAAGACTGCAGGTTTACTGCGGAGGATGTGCAGCAAAGGGCAGGGAAATATGCGAGAGGACAATTAGATGAAACCGATCTTATGTATGGCAGGTTCGATTTAGGACTCCGCCTTACCAAGATCCAGCGGTTGTTGCCATTTTCAAGACCGACTTTTTCTCCTGCCATCATCTGCCTCTCGTCGTCGTCGCTCACAGTGTCGAGCTCTTCAACGCCGACGGCTCTCCTTGTCTGCTGTGGGATCTATATTTTGTCTCTGTCTTCACTCTGTTCATGTGTTCTTCTTTCAGCGCGAGATCCGCCCTCATCGGGAGATAGGCAGATTCAAAAGCATCTCCTGATCACAATCTGACTTTTTGCGAGACATGGCCAGCCATCTCTCTGCCCAGCATGCTAGATATTCTCACTCGAACCCTCAAAACAGCCGCGAGGAAGACGCTCTTCGTCTTCCGTCCATCAAGGACTTGGGTTTTCGCTACCCCTCTCGTCGTGCCCAGGACCCTCAGGATCTTTCTTCTCACCCATCTCAAGCTAGCATCGCCTCGGCAGACACTTCCATTAGTCGTGATGTCCAGGATAATTCTGCAAGATGGGCTCGCTCGTCTATACAGGTTCAAAGTCCTGTTTCTGTGTCTACACATCTTCAACAGCACCAACCACAGCATCACCACCATCACCAGCAGCTCACACCGCCTCTTTCTGCCGGTCATGAGCCCTCACAGCCCAAAAATGAGTATTCTTCCAAACCTGACGGTCCCTTCATGACACCTGGTCTTCCCTTGTCGGCACAGTCTACACCTGTCCACGGGTCTGTAACCATTGGCCCTGGTACTCGGGGCGACGACTCAGATCAGTCAAAGAGACGTAGAAGCTCAATCAACATGGGTACTCCTCGTGATCAACGCAGCAGTCATGTAAGTAGGTTCACTTGGCTTGTATGGGTCATACTCTTTGTCAAGTGCTGACGAATTGCCGTTCTAGACCGCCTACCCCCCTCATTATGCTCATTATCCGCCTTCTCAACCACCGCAACAGCCTTATCAGATGCAGCCCCCAATGTCACACTCTGCCCCTTCTGTCCAGTCACCTATCGATCACGTAGCTGCCCAGCAAGTTGCCCCGCCTCCTTCTCATCCTGCATACTCGTCCTACCCACCACAATACCCTCCTCATCCTCATCCTCATCATCCTCCTTCTCGAATCCCACTTCACCCTGCTCCACAGCAGCAACAGGTACCACCTACAGGTAATCCATACCCAGCAGCGCCAGTTGCGCCTCCACACCCAGCAGCGCCAGTTGCGCCTCCACACCCAGCAGCGCCAGTTGCCCATCCACATAGTCCATGGGAGCAACCTCATCATCCACAACCACCACCACATCAGCATCAACATCCGCCACCTCCGCCTCCAGCCCACCTCCCGCCTCCTCAGCATGTTCCTCAGATTCAACAACCATCGCATCCGATGCCTCACCATCCTATGCCTCAGCACCCACAACCACCCCCGCCACCACCCCCGTTGCTGCCTCAACACCATCACATGCACCCGCAACAACATCATTCTCAACAGCCTGCTATCGCTCCTGCTCCTCCTTTGGCACACACTCAACCACAATCTCATCAGCCACCACCACCCCAAATACAGCAACCCCAGATACCCTACGCTAGGACGACCCCCATCGTTCCAATTGATACTCGTGGTCAATACCAGGTCCCCGATGAGAGGTTCCCGGTCACTGTCCGGGACAGCACAATGAACGAAGTCAGTCCTGTCCCTTCTTATGCGTAAACTCTACCTGACCTTATTTTTAGATCATGAAACATTGTCAGGTCTTGTTCGACTTTGCTAGCCGTTATGGTTCGTTCAGATTCTAGCTACAAGCTATTTCCATGGTACTGATGTATAGTACTCATCAGCTCAAATCCAGCAAAGCATTCCGGATGTCAGTCCTTCGCCGGACGAGATACAGCAAATGTCCCACCTCGCTGCAGAAGTCGTCCGACTCTTGGAACAGTATCGTCGTCTCAATCTTCCTGAGCATGACCGCGTCAAAATGGACAGTGCGATGGCAATGACGCCACCTGACGATCACCGTCCCCCAAAACGGCCCTGGGAAGATATGTCGCAGGATGAGAATTCCGGTCTAGTTGAATCTACCGCGTTTGCCGAGGTAAACTCTAAAAAAAAAATCTCGCGTTATTCGCGCTGTCTCTTAAACTATTCTTAGCAACAGTATCCCACTCCGGCCGAGAATAAGCTGCAGTCAACTGCCGAACAGGACATGGAAACTATTCGTACAAAACGAGCGACTGCCGGCGGTTCGGGGACCACCACTCAGCCGAAAAGCAAGTACCGAAAAAGAAGTGTGAGTACAACCGCTCTAACCAAGATCTTCGGCTGACCCTGGCGTCGTCCTCTCAGCGGGCAACTCCTCCAGGAAAGTGTCATTCTTGCAATATTCGGGAGACGCCCGAGTGGCGGCGTGGACCTGACGGGGCCAGGACCCTGTGCAATGCTTGTGGACTCCGTGAGTCCTTTCACAACGACGTCGACTTTTTTCACTGATGTCGTACATGCATTCATTTAAGATTATGCGAAACTACAACGTAAAAGGGAAAAACAAGCGGGGCCAAATGGTGAAGCACTACCACGTATCGACATGGATACTCTTCGTCAATCCGCGCGTGCGGCTGAAAGCGAAAAGATTCACTCGCGGTCTAAGAACGAACGTTCACGTCAATCGAATGAGTCGACTTCACCGATGGAACCTGGGAAACCACTGCCGCAGCAACATCATCAAGGCTCTTTTCAGCTTGTCCCCATGGTCGTCACTCAAGATCCTGCATCTGCCCCTCCGGCGCCGCCGCCGCCGCCACCACCACCACCACCACCATCACAGCAGCAACAACAGTCCACTTTGGGTAGCGCACCTACTCCACCGTGGCAGACGTCTGTAATACAGCCTTCTCCAACTGTCCGTGCCTATGCTCCTGACCAACTCCAGCACCAGTCCTTCTTAAGAACATCTCATCAAGCAACCAACCATACCTCAGCGCGTTAATATCTAGGATATTGTCTTGTTGCTGACAGCCTTTTACTTACTATGTCAGTATAAATCCCTTTGTCTCCTCCATCGTATGTCTATTTGCTTTTCCCCTGATCTACAGTTTTTTGTTTTGTCTTTTTTATCTTTTGCCTGTATAACGGCGCTATTATGAAGTTTCCTGCAGTAATGATGTTTTTGTTTAACTTTGCACATAGCAGCATTTTCTCGTTCACGTACTGCAATTCAGACTAATCGCGCTTTGTTATAGTACCTTCACCACTATCAGTACAATCATTATTTTGGCCCAAGTTCATAAATTTTTGCTGTCCCTATTGCTCTCTTATGTAGACATTCTCAAGGGAAGCTTCTACCCGACGGATAGATACAAATTGATCAATTGGCGTCGAGCTTCTTTCAGATCTATCACGGTAGAGGTAAATTAGACTTCACAGGGATATCAGAAAGATCGTCAAACTTGCTTCAAGGCAGATCACTCGCAGAATATCATCCAAAACGTATTGGTACTAGTCTGACGTCGCGAAAATCATAAGAGAAATCCTTCTAATACGAGGCGCTTCGCAACGGAAGTATGTATAATGATCTCTCAAAGGAGACAAGGGGGGGTAGTTTTTGAATCTGGGGGAAATCTGAGATTGCCGACCTCCCAAGATATATACAATCGGACGAGATGATCTGAAGAGGCTGTTCTGCGGTGGTAACAATGTCGGGGACACTACTGGGCATTCGGTCTGAGAATTTGTGAGCATATATGATTCACGAAATATTGAGAAAAAGACACGATCTTTTTTTTTTCCCTCCGCCGCCCATCCATCCCCCCGCGAGATCAAGAAACTGATTGTAGATCGATTTATCACAGAGGTTATCAGAGTTGAGACGATCGATCGGGCCACCATCTCCGATTTGCAGCCGATCCATCGTTCAAGCTCTTCTCCAAGGGTAACGTTACGCATAGCGTAATGTTACAGCATAAGTATAATGACTTGGTTGTTTTGGAGAATGTTTGATACATTGGGGTACGAAGGTTAATCATTTATATCCACGTTCCTTGGGTGTTCCGATAATGTTTGATACCCTTGCTGGCTCCCAAATCGCCGCCTGACGATCTTTGACGCCTGGGCTTCCCTCGGTCTGGCAATCAAATTCAGCGAACCGAGGTGGGTTTTTTTAAATTTATTTTCAGTATGGGGGGAAACGGTCGGGGGTGGGTGGGGGTCACGCGAAGAGCGTGACGAGTTGCACGCCAGGAGCCAAAGGTAGTAGAGCGTGTACGCGTGGTCCACGATCTGCGCAACGTGTCCAGGGCTTCTACTCATCATACCAAAAGTAGTTACCACGCGCGTCGGAAGTAGCAGCCAGCAGAGTCAGGGTTCTCGTTTTGGACGGAGGCGAAAGTGGGATTCTCACTGATCCTGGTGGAAAGGGAACCTAGCCTAAGAATAGTGTCTGATTTCGGTCTTGGACCATTTTATTGATGCGGCGTGTGAATCCTGACGAGACGAGGAAGGGCATTGGGGACGTGGGTTGGGCTGTTATGGTAGAGGAATGCTCACTTGGATCAATATTCTCGCTCTTTCATTGGGTATCCCGGGCGGACGTGCATGACAGGATGAACGATCTCAATTTTTTGCCTCCGGGCATAAAGCCTGAGAGGCCTCCGACGGCACTGTGAAGAACAACCAACCAAACTTTTAGGTTACATTGAAAACCGGGACTAGGAGTATAGTACAGCGCGTCTCTAGAGTTTAGATACCCAAAGGACGATACAAACATCATCACAAAAAAGGCGGCGAGAATGCATGGCCAAATATGGCCTGGAACCCTGTTTTCTGAAGGCATGATTCTGTATGTCTTAGATTCAATTGTATATCCAATAT
>JAGDQM010008569.1:0-10558 GCA_017580835.1 Termitomyces bulborhizus
CAGTCCGGTTGGCCTTTGCTATGACTATCAACAAGTCTCAAGGTCAATCAGTCAAGCAAGTTGGATTGGATCTTCAGTCATCTGTATTTGCACATGGTCAACTTTATGTTGCTTTGTCCAGATGCACATTAGGAAATCACATCAAGGTGATTTTGACACTAGAAAATACATCAAGAATGACTGCAAATATTGTCTATCAGGAAGTGCTAAATGGTCTGGAAATGTAAGTGTTACTTTGAAGTCAATCATCTTTTATTTCTGACTTGGAATTTGTAGCATATAGATTGAACAATAGTTTGTAAATGTAAGTGTAAGTTTAAAGACAATAGGCTTCTGTTACTTCATTTAATATATATAGTGTTTAGATACTTTGCTTATATTAGACTGTTTTTTCATCTTGGACTACATTCTTGATATTGAACTACATTCTGAATATTAGACTCTATTTGTGATATGTAACTGCTTGCTTGATAATGGACAACACCTTGATATTATCTACTGTGTGTCAGAAGTTCAGTGTGAGTTTTGAATACAAGGGGCTGGGATGAAGCATTGTATTTTGAACACACTGAGCACAGCAAAGTTGGGGCTGGGATGAAGCCTTGCATCTTGAACACAAGGCCCTGACTGAGCACAGCAAAGTTGGGGCCAGGATTAAGCCTTGTGTCTTGAACACAAGGCCCTGACTGAGCACAGCAAAGTTGCGGCCGGGATGAAGCCTTGCGTCTTGAACACAAGGCCCTGACTGAGCACAGCAAAGTTGGGGCCCAGGATTAAGCATTGAGGTGGCTGACAAGGCCCTACCCGAGTGTAGCAAGGGTGGGGCCGGGAGACCGTTGGGGTTCAGGGGTGAGCCCCTGACAAGCTCGCCTGTGCCAAAGGCACAGTGCGTAGCTATGATTGGTAATGTGATAGAGTATTGGCACTTGTTGACACACCTGGCACAGAACTTTATCCAGGGTCTGCTCCCAACTTGACCCAGCACCTCCCATGCCAGTGTTGGTGTTACTCAGAGCCTCATCTGGCCATACATACTGGATGGCCATTCCAGGTACATACATTTCCTCGTCATTGTACTGTGATTCGAACCACCCAGCAACTCTTTCAAAAACATCTTCTGTGAGTATTTTTGTTGTTTTGACTTCAATGATTGCATTAACATCAAAAGAAGATTCATAATCCGGTAAATCCATCCCGTCCCAATTGGGAGGAAGAAGGCATGAGTGAATACCAAAGTCAGTAATGTTCTTTTTGGCCACAGTCGAAGAAGCGAAAAAATGAAAACTGTTTTTTTCTGGAAATCTGATGATTGCCAGCGTTCGAATACGGCCTCGTACTGAGGTTCTTCTCCAATTTCTCTCCGAACCTCATTGTAGGCCATATGATACGCCATAATCTTCAAGACTGGCGCGAGATTTTCTTGCTCGAATTGCGACTCGTTGTCCTTTTCGATGATGAAGTCGTTTGAACGGCAATGTAGTCGATGCAGGATGGACAATAGCGACAAATTGACTATTTCTAGGGACAAGAATCTCTTGCAGCTGCGGTTTGATGACATCCCGCAACTGACGAACAAGACTAGGCACTGGGATAATGCTCTCGAGAAGTGGACTTGGTGGACTTTTGTCCAATTCAATGTCTCTGGTTGAGATACTGGCAGCGTAAGAGATCGGGGTAAAACCTCGAGCAGCCTTGAGGAGGGCATATAGCGATACCATCCCGGTTTCTTTAGGGCTGAGTCGTATGATAGGCGACATGGTATTCCGAAGGAGAAGCAGGGAGAGATCTAGGCAGCAGTAGTTAATAGCATTTTTCAACCGAACATGCCGCGCCTTATCTAGACAAGAACACAAGCACTACTTGTCAATCCGTTTCTGGCACAAAGAAAACCAGGTACGTGTTCTGAGTGAGACAAGAGACACAAGGAAACAATGAAACAATAGTTCATGCCTGAGGCATCCCTGAGCAACTAATTGTTCACATGTGTATTCCACGTTGATATGACTTGGGGAAAAGAAGGAGGCGATGAAGAAGCTTTGAGCCCGCCACCTATGAGAGAAATCCTTAGAGATTGACAAAATTCAAGTTTGTAGCTCCCAAATTTAGTGAATGACCGGATGACGCATGCGCGGGTGCCAACGTTACATTCCAGGAGAATAATAGAATCGATTGTCGATTATGACGACCAAGCGGTGAGTCCACGAAGAAAACAAAGCTTGAGATATCAATCCTTGTACTGTGCGATATCATGTCAATAAGCAATGAAACGCCGCGTGAGATGACTTGGGCAGCACCGGACAACCACAGAAGCCTCGACCCTCGAGCACGGACAAGTCCCAACGTCGCCGAAACGAGCATCACGTCATTAATCTTGTGTCGTTTTTGATGCTTTTGATTTTTTGGCCCTGTTACGTAATCTCAAGACCATATTATAACAATCCCTATACTTTAGCAAACTGATGTCTCTCTCGCTCAATTTCTCTTCTGATATCCAATCTCGTTTTTTGGATGCAATAGTTTCCAATCACGTCACTTTCCAACAGAGCAGCACCGTCGGAATTATGCCACCAGGGATTGTTGCCGTCGTGGACGTGACCAAATTGTTGTGCGATGACTCCTTCCGAGACGGCGAATTTCGTTACAGAGGAAGGTTGTCGTTGCCAAATGAACCTTCACCTTGTGATGTCGTTGTCAAGATACTGTTCGGTCAGAACCGATCCGGAACGATTTATTCTGAGAAACTCGAGAGCTATGTCCGGGAAGCGGAAATTTATCGGGACCGCCTCCATTGCAACAAGTCTCTGTACGGAATTGGAGTTCCGAAATTCTATGGGTTCTACGAGACCAAGCTTTGTCGGAAGACAACGAAACGTGACATAATTATGGATACTGTTTGTATCGTATATCAATTTCACGGCCCAGGCGGCAATAAATTGCCGTGGACAACAGATTCAGGTGTCTCAGATTTCAGGTGAGCTTCCTATCTAATCCAGGGATTGGACTTTCTGTAAAAATGTTTTTTTTTTCAAGTTTGCAGGTTTTTAAGCTGCTTCTTGACATTCATAAATGCGGCGTTCGGCATAATTCTTTAGAAATCTTCGGTGAAAACATAAGATGTGTTGATGGTAGACCGTTCATTACGGAATTCTCTCGAGCACACAAACACGATTGCCCAGATAAGGGGTTCGAGCTCCCCACTCGGCTCCTTGACATAGCTGTCGATACTTTGAAGTGCGGGGAACTACGGGACTTTTACAGAGCATGGAAAAACCGCGTGGCACCTAGTAAGTTTGTTTCAATATTACGCCCAGTGAACTGACTGACATGTGGAAGCCTTCTTCCATTGGTATGGGTATGACGTAAAATACGCTTGGGTAAACTCTCTTGAAAGCATCTTCCAACGCAGACGAAGAACGGATCATGACGAGGATATATCGCTGGAAGAACAGTGGCGATATGCGATGAAGATCTGGGAATTTCTGCGTGCCAATTGGTCTTCGTATCATACAGGGAAGGTACCACCATTGGGTGACACATCTTTTGAGGCCTATAAGGCAAAATACGGACTGAACATCATCCACGGAGACTGAAACTTTGAATTTCATGACGTACAATGAGCGGTTGTCAGAGATATGAGTATCTGTAGACTCCTAGCTACTGTGAAATGAATGTTTCTTTACTTTATGAATTTATTGGCAAACAAGCTGTTCCTTAGCTAGGTGGGAGGTTGAATCAATGCTTAATTCTGAGCTGATGAGTGTGAAGGGGAAAGTGTAAGGGGACACCCCTTTTGAGCCTTTCCTTTCTGAGTCCCCTACACTCCTTCTTCTTCCCATACATTCACTCTCCTTTCCTTTTTCCCTTCCTCTTTCCCTTTCTTCCTGTCTCTGAGGGCTGCAGTGGCTCAGCTGGCACCATCACAGTCCTCAGGGGGGTCATATGATCTTCCAAGTGCAAGGTTGGGGGTTCAACTCCTGGCTAAGTGTGCCTGTGTGGAAAACACCATAGATACCATGTGGGTTATTGTAAGGGCATGCTTGTGATGTGGGATACTCCTGACAAGGCAAGGTCAGCCCAAGAGAGAAGCAAGCAAGGGTGGCGGCAAGCAAGCTATAAAGTGGCAAGCAGCGGCAACAGGGCAGGCAAAGACTCAAGGGAATAGCAAGCAAGGTGAGACAACACTACAGAGCTTACAGTCGGCTTACTGTATAGACCAGGGAAGCACTGTTATTGTTAGGTTGAAGAGTATTCTACTCTGTTGACCTGCTTATTATATACATATATGGGCATCTTACTAATGCTAATGACTAAAAGGCCTGAGTTACTAAGCAATGAGGGAATCAACAATATGTAATGGAAAGTAGAGGTCTAATTACTACAAAGTGGTGACTAATGTCTGTGGGAGGTTGCCGGAGATAGGGTGGCCAGTCGGTCCAAATGCTAAGAATGATGCAAGATGTACAACTAAGACTGTATAGTGTTGACAATCCAATAAGATATTGGATGTCCCCTTACAGTTATTCAATGCTGCTGGGCAGCCACCACCCTCATGTGCTTGCTAGGAAGGCTTTGTAGTGCAGGCTGCAAGTTAGGATGACCAACATGCATGTGACTTGATGAAGCAATGTGACCATTATGCTCGTGTCCAATCAGAAAAAGAGAGGGTTCCTCAGGGTGGAGGATTTGGGAGAGGGAAAACTGTACCTCACTGACCAAGCAAGCTGCAGCATGGGTAGGTGTGACAATAGGAAAGCCAAATAGGTGCAGCTGGCTAATGCTGCCCACATTGATTGCTGAAGTACCAAGTGATCCATTGGTCAGAATTGATAATACTGGACAAGAGTCCTTAAGCTTCATACAAGCCGTGGGACTCCCAAAAAAAGTTGATCTGACCCGTTGCCTGCTGAAATGGGGGATGTGGGGCACTTCCACCAAAAATAGCATCTGGGCATAGGGGGGGTAAGAGTTGTGGAGCCTTGGCCATCACAGCAAGCATTGCTGAAAGTAGACAGGTTCAATCATTGGGACGGCATGTTAATGGCAGATAGGAAGGGATTAAATAATATGCAAAGTAGTATGAACTCTGACAAAGTGCTTGAGAAGGATCAAATTGTAGTAAAGTGGCTATGAGGCATAACCAGTATACCTGAAAAAGTATCAGGCTAGAGTACCTACCAGTGATGACGTTCAGAGTTGCCTAGCTGCCATACAGGAACAAAAATTCTATAGAGGCAAATCAGCAGCTAATGGGTAGGGTCAACTTAGGATGGTATAGATGTGAGCAGTCCCGTTCAAGTTCCCAAAAACTTGGATGAAAAGTGTGAAGTGGTATTGAGGGGGATAAGAGATAACAACACTAGCCAAAGTTGCCAGGATCATTGCTAGACACCAGAAAACACTAAAAACACTAAAGGTTGCTACAACAAGGCAACCACAATAAGCTTAGTCACTGCAGACAGTGACAACAAAAAGACTAAGAAAACACAACTTAGCAGTTTAGACTAAATTGAGCTCTAAAGCATAGTGCGAGATGAGAAACTGGGGGGAAAACTGACTTGTTTGATCTAGTGTAGTACATGCAGTCTTTATACTAAGTAGATTGCTGCAATATCAAAATATTTGCAAATAGAAGGTGTGTCAATAAGTGAATGGAAGTATGATAAGGTCAAATCTTGCATCTATGTTATTGTCATGGGAGGGAAATGGAAGGGAAGCAAGAAAGAAGTCATGTAAATGTTGATGTGAGAGAAAATAGAAGCACACTGATTAAAAAAATGAAGTGTGCACAGAAGAACTGTCAGAAACTTGAATCAAAGTGTTGCTAGGCTGTGGAAATATTGCTATTGGAAGGGAAGCAAGAAAGAAGCTGTGTAAGTGTCAATGTGAGAGAAAAATCAAAGCAAAATGATTAAAAGAATGGAGCGTGCATAGAAGAACTGTCAGAGAATCAAATCAAAGGGTTGCTAGGCTGCAGGAAAATAACCATCATAATTGCTAGGGTCAAGCAAGTAGAATGACCTATAATTGATGGTGGGCAATGTTGTGTGCTATTTTTAGTGCATCATCAAAAATTGTTGTTTCAGTGAACAGAGTGAATTGGGGCTTATCATCCTCCCCTCAACTGAAAAATTGACTGTCCTCAGTCAACCACATCACATCAATGCCTTGGTAATTAATCAGGCAAGGGAGTTTAGCTGCAGAGGCGTTTGGCGACAACAGGGGGTGAAGTGACAATTTTGGCTGCAAGGCTGGTGCTAACAACAACATGAGGAAATAGCATCACTAGTGGGGAGTTCCAGTAGCAGCAAGTCAGATGAGGGAGGAGCAGCAATGATGCAGAAAGTAGTAGCAACAAGGCTGCAAACACCAACAGTCAAGTGGTGCAAGTTCATGACTATGAGGAGGACCGGCAGAGCAATAGTGATGTTAGGGCAAGTGAGATATAAAGGGAATAATGGGGTTTGTAAGCGTCAAGAAAATCATAACCAAACAAAAACATAATAAAATAGGGGAAACACTCAGTAAATCATCATGGCATGAAAACCCCTAGGTTTGTGCAAGCACAAAGCTACAGTTTTTGCTAAGGCTGCATCTTTTGAAATGTAGCAATAAAAGTGTAGCAAATCTGATAGACAAAATGATAAGTCAGAAAGGTAAAGTAAGAATTTTGAAAAATGTGCAATATAGTAATGTAGTGTTCTTTATTCATTGTTGCTAATGATTTCTGGTAGGCTTTCATGTCCAAGAGCTCTGTTTCCTCAAGCTGGTGTAACCTGGCAGTATCAATGTCCAAAATGTTGCTAAGGATAGCAATTTGTTCTTGTGCAAGATATGGGACCAAGCAAAAAGCTGCTACCAGCCTATAGAGAACCAATCTGTCTAGTTCACAGAGAATGTAAGCGCCTCCACAATTTCTAGAAATTACCACTAAGGGGCCAAGGTAACAAGGCTGCATCTTTTTGTTATGGGTGACTTTGATTTGCATGTTTCTCATGAGAACAAGGTTGCCATGGCAGAAGTTGTAGTCATGAATAGTTGCTAGGTTGTTGTGTTTAAAGCAGGCTGCTGCTTATTGTCTAGCATTGAGTACTTTGTCATGCAGGCAGTCAAGGTCTTCCTGACACTGCTGGAGGTCAATAGCTTGAAGGTCAGTAGAGGATAGCATAGCGTTGGGCAACTGTGGGCTGCCTCCATGAGGGTTGTTTTGAATGATGCCCAATTTGAGCCGTCAAATTTTTCTTTCATGGGTAACAGGAAAAGTGAGGGATTCTGAGACATGATCTTCTTTCAGTCAGTTGGTTTTGGTTGGTTTCAGTATTTTTGGTAGTTTGGTAACCAGCAGGTGGTTTTCACTGGTCACATACAATTTTACCGAGTGGCACAGGGCCTATAACCTATTAGACACAGTAACTCAGTTGGTATATGAACAACTTATGATTATACTATGTAACATTACCTGTTAGACACAGTAACTAATATGTATTAGTATATGTGTCCACAGATGAGCTAGACGGGACACACCTCAGTCAGTATATGAATGACTGAGGGTGTCCCAAGCCCTACTCCAACTTCTGTACCCGCTTGTCATGTGCTCTCACAGTGCTGCAATCCCACCTCCAACATATGAGTTTGTAAATAGAATGTGATATTGCCAATCAAGAAAGGTATGTTCCTAGCAAGGCCTAGAGACTTGTCCATGGTCCTCTTAGCACTTTGCATGTTCAGGATGATATTGGAGTCATAGATGATGCCCAAGCTGTTAGCAATTTTGGCATAGAAATAATCTGAGACCCAGAGTCAACAATGCACTCAATTTCTTCTTTGTTGTCCACAAGCATAGCAATGGACCAAATGGATTGTGCTTCCTTAGCAATGGTGAGGGTGACCTGGGGTTTGCTAGGAGATAGCAACTTGATATAGGTTTCAATGGGATTGATAGATGCAGATTTGGTGGCGTCGCTAGACAAACCACTAGCTGTAGACAAGTTAGAGGCCAGAGAGAATGCTTTGTTATAATCAAACACAAAAGTCAGGAGGGCATTGTCAAAAGGATCAGTGTTGCTGGGTTCTAGCAATGACAACATAGCAATGTTTCTAGCGACATTTTGCTTGGTGGTGATGGTGTTACAAAATTGATTGTGAACATCCAAGGAAAGGCAGCAAAGTTCACCAACTGATATGGTCACCTTTGTCCAACGTACCCTATCAAACACAGCCTTGGTTTGTTCAATGTCATAGATGGGATGCATGGTTTGGTAGGCAGCATCCTGGCATTTATCTAGTGTGGCAAAGTTTTCCTAGGCAGGTGGGGCATAACAATTGGGAATACGAAAAAGGGTGCAAGGGAGGTTCACTAGCAACAATGGGAGCAGTTTCCTTCTCCTTTTCCTTATTGGGCAACAAAGTGACAGCAGGTGGGGCAGGGGCAGACAAAGTAGCAACAGGTTCCTTGGCAATGGGTGGAGCAGGACAATATTCCTTAGCATGTGGGACTTCAACACCATCAAAGACTTCAGGACAACAGAGGGTGTTAAGTTTCTGTTCAAGGGACTAGATGTGGGCTTCATGTGTTAGCAAGTGATTGTTAGTGGTTTCATATGCCATAACCTTGTGAATCAAGGACTGGTGCATGGCCTGCTTGTTGCCATTCATTGACACATTCATGGTAGAGTCATTTTCCTGCATAGTTGGGGATCATAGCACCAGATAGAAGTACCACTTTGCCTTCAACGTTTTGTCATACCTTGCCTTACTGGATGAAGGCTTCCAAGACCAGACAGTTACCTCTGACAATAGTGTGACCAACTTTGCCACAGAAGTGGCAACTGTTGCTAAGTGTACAAGGAGTACAAGATTGTCTGTTGTTCCTAGTGCCTAGTAAAGCAGCCACTTATTCCTCTATACAAGCTAGCATGCTGATGATGGCATTGGTGGTGGCGTCCAAGGTTTCTGTTTTAACAGGTGCCGGGGTCCTAGCAGCAGCAGTGACAGCAGGATTAGTGATAAGACCAGGAGTGGGGGCAACAGTTTTTGCTAGACCAGTAGATGTGTTGGTACCTTTCAAAATCCATTTAGCGGCTTCAAAAACGTTATTGACCTTGTATGGATCCTTGGGATGGTGATCCGGCATAGTAATTTCCAAGCAACAAACAAGTTTAGCCCAAAGTGAAGTCAGAATACCCTGCTGAAATAAGTGACATTCTTCACTCCTGTATAGTTTACTGTTTGTTAACAACCACTATGCCATTTGCTGGAAGTCACAATAGTAGTCCAAGAATTGTCTGAGTATTGCTAAGCTGCTATTAAAAGTCTGGGTAGTAAGCTGTTCAAGGTTGCTAAGTGTATAACGTGCTGTCTCATCAGCACCAGGGTAAAGTCACATAACTGCTGATTTCCATTCCTGATACAAGTGTCCTGTGAATTCTGGGAGTCCAAGCCAAGTTTCTGCTGTGTTGTATGAGACATAGCAACCAGTGTATTCCTTCTGTTGTGTGTTGTCTGTGATACTGCAGTTGTTAAAGAGATACTCCAGTTCCCTAAAGTACTCAGCCAGTTTGCGAGGTCAAGATTCATCCCATTTGAGCTAGAAAACACTAAAAACACTAAAGGTTGCTACAAAAATGTGACCACAATAAGCTTAGTCACTGCAGACAGTGACAACAAAAAGACTAAGAAAACACAACTTAGCAGTTTAGACTAAATTGAGCTCTAAAGCATAGTGCGAGATGAGAAACTGGGGGGAAAACTGACTTGTTTGATCTAGTGTAGTACATGCAGTCTTTATACTAAGTAGATTGCTATGATATCAAAATATTTGCAAATAGAAGGTGTGTCAATAAGTGAATGGAAGTATGATAAGGTCAAATCTCACATCTACGTTATTGTTGTGGGAGGGAAATGGAAGGGAAGCAAGAAAGAAGTCATATAAATGTCAATGTGAGGCAAACTAGAAGCAAACTGATTAAAAAAATGAAGCATGCACAGAAGAACTGTCAGAAACTTGAATTGAAGCGTTGCTATGCTGCAGAAATATCACCATTGGAAGGGAAGCAAGAAAGAAGCTGTGTAAGTGTCAATGTGAGAGGAAAATCAAAGCAAAATGATTAAAAGAATAGAGCATGCATAGAAGAACTGTCAGAGAATCAAATCAAAGGGCTAGACTGCAGGAAAATTGCCATTGTAATTACTAGGGTCAAGCAAGTAGAATGACCTATAATTTATGGTGAGCAATGTTGTGTGCTATTTTTAGTGCATCATCAAAAATTGTTGTTTCAGTGAATAGAGTGAATTGGGGCTCATCACTGGAGTGTCCGTACATAGCATAACCCTTACTTACATACTGCAGGAGCTGGGACACAACATCCATGTAAAAATAGCTCTCTAATTAAATAAACCAATTCATCATCATTATCATCTTCCTGTCTCTGTTCCTTCATACATTACCTGTCACTTATTGTCCACTTTTTTAGTCACATTACCTTTGAGCATTCTTGCTTTTTCACTGGTCACATGACCAATCCATTCCCTGGCAATGTCCAGGTTTTCATCTTTTCATTCC
>JAGDQM010008570.1:0-10506 GCA_017580835.1 Termitomyces bulborhizus
ATTTGTGGAGGTGTATACATTGGACATGTAAGATCCAATGAATTTCGCCTCTCCGCTATTTCCTCAAACATATTCAGGATGAGTTTCAAGGCCGGGCAACATGGGGTGCCACATTTGGCCGGGGATACCCTAGTAGAGACGACAATGGCCATGGGACCCATTGCGCGTGAGTTGCCATTTCATCCACAAACCTTCATTCAACTCACTGTTGAGAAGTGGGATCATAGCAGGCACTAGGTTTGGTGTTGCAAAGCAGGCTAAAATTATTGCAATCAAGGTCATGGATCATGAGAAGTAAGATATTAACTGATAGTACAGATAGTAACTGATAAGTTTGTTTCCTCAATAGTAGGGGTAGAGTCATCGATTTGTGAGGAAATTTAGATCTTGAGTGCTTCGAGCTAACGATAAAACCACAACTACCATGAAGAATCGCTGGATTGGACTATGTGCGATTTAGAACCTTGTACCAAAGGCGAACCTCTGTTGTATGCATGGCCATGGGCAGACTGTTTCACCAGCAGTTGGACGATTTCCTTGCTAAAGTGTGCCCATCCCAAAAGCAATGTCTACAAGATGGAAGCCTGACTATCATTTCAGATGATGCGTGAATCCCAAAACTTCATTTTTGTTGTAAGCTGCAACGGCCATCTTCTACCACGGGTCCCTGTTGTCCTGATCTAGCAAATAACTAGACCGCAGCAGGGAATTCGGCGCACAGAACAGATGTCTGTACCCCTGCCAGTGTTCCAGGCATAATTACTGTTGCGTCTTCCAACATTTCTGATCAACAGTCAAGTTTCTCGAATTATGGGCGTTGTGTTGACTTTTTTGCTCCGGGTGAGAACATCCTCAGTGCTTCAATTGTAAATCATTCTGTGAGTATCATTATGAATAGTAGTGTTCATATATTGTGCTCAAAAGGCTTAGGCATTTCTGCCGGACAGTGGAACATCCATGGTGTGTAAAATTTATATTTCATGCCCTAGAAGTAGTTGACATGTATCTTGGTGAATGACATAGGCCTGTAGTCATGTAGCAGGTGTCATTGCCCTTGTGCTTCAGGAGGGTAATATGTCCCAAAAGGAAATGAGGGAACTGTTGGATGTTACAAGTCAGAAGAATGTTCTGAGAAATGTTTGTGAGTATATTCCCCTTGCAAATGCAAATGTCATTGAGCTGAGGATCACCAAGCACCTAACACACCAAACAAGCTTATTCAGTGTCCAATTGAATAATATCTGACCTCCAGGAAATATTAAAATTCTTCAAAGCTTTTACTATCATGATCTGTTTTGTCTTGGGGTCAGTGAATGTCATCATGACATGAATTATGCCATAGATGGTCTCTGGTTCCAAAATTTAAACCCTGAACAGTTTGTACATAACCAAGAATTTCCTTTGAAAATCAAATGCAATTAGACTGTACAAGTTGAGCATACGGCAAAAGCCCTGTGACTCCCCAATGAATACTTTCATGGGTGTATGTGAGGGAGGTAATCCCTTGGGCCCAACATTCTTCTCTTATATGGATTCTTCAAACTTGGTTTGGGATTGGTTTTTGTCTCGCATTGGGCTACAAACATTGAAAATTATTTGACTGGTAGATAACCCAGTGCAAATCAACTACTGCTTATTTACGGCAATGTGAAAGTGTCTTTCTTGATTTCCTCTCCAGGCCAGGACGGCGCTTCCTCCCGGTCTCCTTTAGAAGATGCGTGCGTTATGATGTCCTAGATTCCTTGGTATCATGAGGCATCAACGAAATTGGTCGAGACTCGGGGCTGATTGCGTGGCAACTTGAAGCTTTTTGGGAAACAGTGTCAGTGTCATATATACATACATACACAAATGATGCCGCTGAAAAACTCAAAATCCAAAATCTGAATCGAAAGCCGGGGGTGCTGTCTCGGGGGAGAACGACAGAGCTAACCGATATACTAGCAAAGACGATGAAAGGCGAGAGTTTTGTTTACATAAGTGAACGGAGGGTGCACGTTATTTACGGAAGAAATGCAAGGCCCAAGCGTGGGATACCTAAAAAAGTACGATCGATCGGGATCAAAAAATTAGCTGTGCAAGGCTGCTGGCGTTCTCGACATTGAGGACCGCTGACCAGCGCTTCCTCCGTCTTCGTTTGTTGTTTTTATTATTTTTATTATTTCTTATTAATGTTAATCCAGGGAACACTCTTCAAAAACTCAACGACACAACGGAATCAACGTCGTCAAACAACGACTTTGGTTTTCTAAGTGTGGACGCTAATAAACTTTCTCCTTCAAATGACCGTTAGTTCTTGTTATTTTACTAATCTTTTTCTATTACTGACATGATTTGTAGTCCTTTCACGCGTTCAAGCATTTCTGCCTGCAATTCAAGCCTCAAACGCGCTTTTAGGAACTCAGGACCCGGCGCGCATCGACATTGAGCACATCGACTCTGCCTCAGGCCCATACATACAAATGGTCCGTCGGTCCTTATCCTCTCTTATCTCATTGGCAAATCAGAACCTCGGTCTAGGCCTCTTTGATGTCCGAGGGTCCAACCCGCTCAATGCACCCGCTCCCGTATTCTCTCTCTCTAAATCCCTTTCTCCCACCACCTCCAGCCACTCCTCAGACCACTGGGACAGCGACGAAGATTCTGACGCAGAAATCATCACGTCGTTCAAGCCCGTCTGACCCATCAAGTCCCTCCCTCGACGCGCGATTCGCCAGATGCACACGCAGGTCCGTCCGAGCATCGCGGTGCTCGACGAAAGCAGCACAGAGTCGGATAGTGGCCCTCGGAACGGGGAGGAGGGATAGACGTGACGCGACGCGAGGCGATGTCGGCTGTGCGAGCAATCCATTTCTTGCTTGCACAAATCGACTTGCCTTTTACACGTGGAACACCTTTGACACGTGCTGTACCCCTCGTGCTGTTCCCTCTCCATGCCGTTACAATATCTTTCCTCACTACTGACCACGGCATCTTATCTTTGTTGTACCATATCATCTACAACTTTATCCATAGTACATGGAATGATACCCATTATTAAGTTGATCCACAATGTCTGGCCGCCTTCTCCAGAGCACAAGAGGCCTTGAAAACTCCTCAAGATTCGAAGCCTTGGTCTATTTGTTCATCGTATAAATACAATTCAGGGGTTTGTCCCGCTCATGGGCTCATGGCTTCATCCCCCACCAAATCTTAATGGGTAAAGCAAGAAGTATGAGAATTGACTCTGGCTGCTTAGAATTCCTCTTGGATGAATTCTATCTCATGGCCCACTCACCTCCATATAAAGACACTTACCAAATCACTAAATAGAGAGACTCCACATACAAACTCACAATCTCAATAGGACCAGAAAAACAAGAAAGTATATCAATTATATCATGTAAAACTTGTTGAACAACATGAATCATCATTGTTGACTAACAATGTATGTACCTCTCCCCTCACCTACCAGTGATGAGATTTATGCAAAGGGGTTTTCTCGGTCGATTGATTTAACAAATTAGACATGAGTTTTCCTTTTTAATTCTCTTGTAATTGCGAGGACTTTTAATTTTACGATAACTAAAATTCAATTTGTGTATAGTAATAAAATGTATTTAGATGGAAATCTAATTGATTCGTCGGGCTTCCACTAGGACTTCAGTGCCTAAATGCGAAGCGCAAACAGGTTCAATGCAAACAAAACCCGAGGTCATCAGTTTATTCTGCCTAAGCTATCCGTTCCCAGGGATGCCGAGCCATCCACCGATTCACTGCTTTTCTCCTCCTTTTCTTGCGCCTTTTATCCCCCCTCCTTGTGTGCACGGACCATGGGCATGGTGGGTCCCTTTTCTTGTCCCTTCCTGCTGACCTTGTCCTCAAGTATTGTTGGAACACATGCATGGTTCAACCGGGTTCAGAGGCAGAGCATAGCAGTAGCTATGCTCAAAAGAGTGGTTCTTTGGTGTGGAGGTCGAGGCCTGATAGGCGCTTGATGACCAGGTCTTGGCACCGGGCTGGGCTGTTACCGGTCCAACTGGCACTGCCACCTGATTGGCCATCAGGTGGGAACTTTGTTTTCTTTGATCCTTTATTGTACTGCTGGCAGCTCAGCTTTGGGTTTGTTGGTGATGTGTGGCAGGTACATGTTCTTTGTCTATGGTTTTCAACAATATAATGCTTACATTTTTCAGCATATATTTCTTTAGAATGCTTTTGTATTATTGTTATTTTCAATAATCATCTTTTTGTACCCTCTTTTGCCTGTTTCAGTTATGAGACGGCGTATCACCAGAACAAATCAAAACCTCATATTCCCACACCCAAGAATGCCAACAGAACAGCCTCTTTGATAACAATGACAACCTTGACTTGCTGAAAAGTATTGAGAAAATATGAAAATTAAAGTGAGTCAAAAAACTGCCCCAATGATTGAATATTTTATTTGATTTATTGATAAGCAAGTTCTTGTCCAAATCACATGATCTATACATTATTATGAAGCCAGGATGCAGTTGTATGTCATGTGATTTTCTACAATTTTTTGCTTAGGTAATTGTTGCACACCATGTGAATCTTTCCAAAAAGGCCAAACATTGGGGCAGTTTTTTGAGCCAGTGTATCTGAACATAACTATGATATAGAGAGTAAGAAGCTACTGTTAGCAGTGAGAGCTTTTGAGGTATAGAGGCTACATCTGGAGGGGATTCCATTTGTAGTAGAAGTGTCCTCAGATCATTATAACTCAGAATAATTCCTGACTATAAGAGACCTAAGCTAATAACAAATGAGGTCAAGTCTTTTTTAAAATTGCTTCATGTTTATAATTCATCATAGGGCTAGCTGTCTTTCACCAATATCTGTTATAGTATTCAGATTATAAGGTATTGTAGGATGCATATGATAATACAGAGGAGACAGTGTTGATGGAGTAGCAGATACTAATATATAGTAGGAAGCTGGTATAGTGTAAACAGTTACAAAGTCTCTCAGCTTATAATTTATGCAGTGTAAGTTAGACTAATTATAGGATTCTACTATACTAGAATAAAAATAAAGTAAGACTTGCTTTACAAATATATAATATAATTATTCAAATAGTCATATTTTAGAAGAATATAGCAAGTATTACAGAAATATAGTAGTATTTCATTCTCACAATATTAATTAATTAGTTGTAAGTATTGGTGATGACATAGATATAATAGTACTGGTTCATTACATACTTCCCTTTGAGACTAGTTACAGTCTCAGAATGGAAGCAGGTGGAGGTTAGTAGAGATACTATAGGAATCTATGAGAGACTACTAAAGAGTAGAACAGTTAGATAACCACAGAGTCTATGTTAGGACTTCTTGAGAGAGTGTAGCTAAGTTAGTTTATAAGGAGTAATACTGGAAAGTGGGTCCATTAGGTAGGTTGATAACAATAATGCAAAGTGTTCATATTTGTTTACCTTCAAATCATCTCTTCTTTCACTATCCTATCTTGATCCAGCACTTTGTCCTTTTTTGTGAGGCGGGGGAACTAGGATGGAACCCAAGATATCATTTTAAAGGGGCATATAGGAGGAGAGACAGAACTACCATGAAATGAATGACATACTGGCATAGCAAACAAGGAGGAACACAATAAGTGAGCCCTCACATAAAACTTTTTTCTTCTCTTTCTGCTAAGATTGTTCAACCTGTTGACACAAGCTGAAGGGGGTTATATAATGGATGGATTTCATAGAGTATGTCACACCTGTCACAGGCCCTAGTTTTATCCTTATTACCATCCATATGCTGTGTAGTTTCCATTTCTTGCTATAGAATTGAGTCATATGCACTTTGGACTGAGGATTAAGCTCACTACTTGTAACCCAATTACAGTGCTGATATATGAGCCAGGATGCAGTTAAAGGCAGAAATTTGGCTCATATGTCCTGAACTATCCATAGCAATCCCAGACACACAGTTCTGGGATCTGGGATGACTATAGTACAGCAAGTACTGTGCCTAGCACTTGATCTCAAAATGGTGTTCAAGTAGGACTTCATTAAGTCCTGCACCCCAAGTGTTATTATCAGTGCATCCAAGCATTGCAGATATATGCAAGGGAAGGGGTATAGGGAGCCAGTCCCTGTCTCCCTTATACAAGCAGTTTTCAATGCTGCCTTTATGTCTAAAAGACAATGTATTGTCCAATCCCTTTATATTGCATGAGTGAAGAAGGATCCTATAGAACCCCTATTAGAGCAGTATAATGATATTAATCTATGTTCAAAGTCATAAGTCCTAGTTAAAATAAACCATATTATGTGCTGAAAACTATGGGAATAATAGGCAGGCAACTCCTAGAAACCCTAAAAACATAGAATGAATGATCTCTATTTAATGCCAGCAAGCTACAATAGATAGCTAGGAGGGAGGCTGGAAGGCTGGTGTATAGTATGTTATATGGTGTAGCATTGTTTGTATCTATTTTTATGTAATTTTTATAGAGTAGAACTTTCCTTGCAGAGATTCTGGTGACATGTATAGTAGCAGGTCACATCACAGTATGCTTAAAGGCAGTTTAAAGGTAGGTTAGGGTTAGTACAGATTTAAGACTGAGAGTATTTTGTAACCAGTGAGGTTCCTGTTTGTGCTATGCAGACATGGAATGTTGTGATGCCCTGTGATGTGTGACTCCTCCCAATGCCAGTCTGGGTTGTTGGACTATTAGTATGTGACAGTATAATCAGATCTGGCCTGATTCCCTGTCACAGTTTGCCCCTCATTATTTCTCCTTCTTTTCCTATCCTGGCCAAGATTTACTCTGGCATGTGGCCATGTTACAGTAATCCAGAGCTGGAGTTCTAGCTCTTTCTGAGTAACTAAGGGTGGACAATGTCCTTGGCTGTAAGACCCAAATAATTCAGAGGTATACAAGGTCCCTGTCATGGAAACCATTTGCATATGGAGCTGGGAGACTGTTGTCTTGATGAGCATGCATGATAAAATGTATCTGATGGTATCGGGTAGGATGCATGCCAGCAGGGAAATCAACAGTGATGAATGGGGAAAATCTGTGACTGGCAGAAGGTCAGGTCAATCAGTAGTGGAGAACTGAATATGTGCCAAAAAGAGAGTGGAATTTCTTGTATTTAGGAGATTGCACTCTTGTTCATGGTGAAAAACTGTAAATCTCCCCATTTGTGTCTGCTGGGATGCAATGACAGACCATGCAATGAAGATCACTACTCCACTGTGCCCCACCTGAAAACATGGAAACATTGTACTTCTCCCTCATGGCTGCTAGATAAATTTGAGGTTTGTCCAATATCCTAAGTCATGTTATGGGTTCCTCCCACCATTTTGAATTCCATTGAAACTTATTAGATTCTGACACCTCATCAGGTGTTGCACTCCTATAACACTTTCTTTTGCCTGTAGGCCAACTATACTCAGTCTGCCTTATCAAGTCTATCATTTGGGCATCCTTGGGTCTCTTCCCAGATCCCACATCAGTTTCTGTATGGGTTTGTTCCATACCTGACATTTGGATGGCTTCTTATGCTCTGTCTTGGGTTGTGGTGCTTCCACACCCTGATTTTCCCCCTCTCAAAGAGTATCCTTATACTCTTCCTCCATCACCAAGAGCACAGGGCTATCCACAGACAGGCTGCATATAACCTGCACCTCCTTGGAGTCCTCTGCATCCTCAACTCTAGTTGCAGCCTGAGGCCCCACCAGTCATAGTAGTCTCTCATCACAATGCTCCTCTGTCATATGGAAATGTTGCAACTGCTCATTGGTGTCATCCAACTCCAACTTCTGGGCTGGGATTGCAACACTGTTAATGATCACTTGATCATGGGCAAAGTCCAACTGGACTTTATTATCCCTCATAAAGGGCATACCAATAATCATATTGTATTGGTCAAAGTGTGCAACGTCCATATTGATATCTCAATATTCCTCTGGAACATTTATGGTCACTCTAGTACCATATTTCACCATGGAACAACTTCCTATTGTTCCCAACTGCAATGTCATGGATAGTGCTACTTTGATACCTGCTGCATAGGCAAAAGATGGAGTGAGCCCCAACATAGTGCTCCCCAAGTCTCATAATGTCCATGCCTCATGCCTGCTAACCTTTACCCAGGTTACCAAACACTCCTTTGCAGCAACCAGATATTTTGGTCACTCCATACCAGCCTGATCTGCCAGAACTCTCACCTTGCACATATGCACATGGTGATAATGATCACTATTCCAATCCCCAGTATCATCAAAGTCAGTGAGGGCAAACAACCCCTCATCATCACTCTCACTGTCATGAGTATAATACTTGTTGTTGTACATTTCCAAGTCAATGTACTCCTCCTATTGCAGAGACCCTGGGGTCTCCTCCTGTTGCTCAGGGCTCTAAAGCCAGCACAGGATCCTCCTTCAGATCCTACTGCTCACCCACATCTGACAGCACTATAGTATGCACTGCTCAAATATGAGCTTGAGGAGCCTCCTTACAAGTCTCACTAAACTCCTGAGCATAGTAGCCCCATTTGCCACAATTAAAGCACATTGGAGTAGATGTACTTGGCTTAGACTGCTGACCAGCTTTACTGGTCACCCCCTTACTGGGTAGTCATCCCTTGGCAGGAGTGAATTTAGCCCCTGCACAGACTTGTGCAGTACATGGAGGCACTCCTACCACTACTGGAAGAGCACCAGCAATTGAGTGTACAGTCCTTGCACAAGTCTGGGGGCACTTGAGTGCTGGTCATAGAATTCCTTCACTTGGATGGGGGCCCTAATGCCCTCCGCTGGTTCCCAGGAAGCATCCTCATATCTATAGCCCTTCCACTTGACCCAGTACTGGAGCTTGCAACAAAAGACATGACTATCCAGGATTGCCTCAACCTCGTAGTGCTCCTTGTTGTCCACAATTATGGGTAGTGGTGGGGGATCTGCTTGTCAGCCTGGGATAGAATTGGCAACTGCTGGGCAAAGTTTGACCACATGGAAGACTGGATGAATCCTGTGCATTGTGTGGGGTAAGCGCAGATGGTATACAATATGACCCACGACACATTCAACCACATATGGGCCTGTTGAAGTTGGAGGTGTGTCTGCATGTGATACCCCCCTTTAGTTCTAACTAGTACAAACATCAGTAGTTTAGTTCTGTCCTGCCATGTAAATTATTACCATTGTTGCCAATACACTTGCATTTGGTCATTTGTATTTGGCACATTGTGTGCATCTCTGTGGACCTGAAAAGGTTTCTGTGCTTCTCTTCTGTGATCTCCTGTGCCTCCGTGCCTCTTTTCTGTCCCTACATTTAACAGATTATGGGCCCCGGCCCCCAACTCTATCAAATAGATTGCTGCTTCTTGTGCTTCTTTCTCACATCATCCTGACCATCATATCTTATTCAATTCATCATTCTTTTGTCACCACACTGCACTATAATGTCCCTGACAAGCTCAACAACTTCACATGGACCAAGAAGATGATGGGTGCTCTTTGCACCATTGCTATGACTGGCATTGCTACTAGACAACTTCCTGTGCTCAGCCCAGAGGAGAGGAAGGATTGGGACAGGTCAGATGGGATGTTGAGTGAGTATATTTATGGACGGGTTTCAGATGAGTATCAGTATCTTATCAAGGACTATGATACTGGCACTACTGCTTGGGCTGCTCTCAAGGCTCATTTTGAGAAGTTAACCATTATTTATTGCATGGCCACTTGAAAAGAATTCTACCAGATCCACCATGATTCTGACTGCTCTATCTCTGCTTACCTCCAGGCTCTTCAGTCCACCAAGCAAAAACTTGCGGAATTTGGCATTACAATTGACAATACTAAGTTCAAAGATGATGATTTATTCCATGCCGTTTGACTCAACATCCTTGCCCAGTCTCCTGAACCTGATCTTGCCAAGATCAAGGTCATGCTTGTGAGTTCTACTGCTGCTGACCCTGTCACTATCAAGTTGGAAGGAGCTCATGCAGTTTGAGATTGAGGCTCTGCCAGGTCTAGTGATGCCCTTGTTGATGACAAACGCAATCATTGGTGTGATCTCAACTCTGATGGTTGTCATTGCTGTGGTAGGAAAGGTCATTGTGCCTTTGTCTGTATCTAGGATATGCCATGCAGCATTAAGGACCATATTATGAAGAACCCCTACTCTGGCTCTCCCTGTAACGAGGGTGCCTTGTTATCTTGTATAAAATTACAATAATATTCTGTTAAGTAATATTTATATTATTTCATACATATAAAAGGGAGGTAACAATTAGGTAACCTCCCTAGCTTTATTTCACACACTGTAGGCAGACCCAATAGACAGGTTCTGACTTATGGAACATGTGAGTAAGGCTATCGTAGCGCAAAGTGTTACATTTTTTTAAGTCAACTTGCATTGACTACTGCCTTTGGCAAGCAAGCAAACTTTCTCCATGAAAAGCTTTTTTGTGAGAAAAACATGTTAGATACATGTCATGTGATTTCTAACATGTTTTTCTCAAGTTACACATAAAATGTATTT
>JAGDQM010008572.1:0-10371 GCA_017580835.1 Termitomyces bulborhizus
GAAAAAGGAAGAGGGAGAGTGAATGCATAGAAGGGAAAGGGGATGTATAGGCTCAGGAAGGGATGTCCCCTTACAAGAATCTAATCATAATTGAACATGAATAACTGTTTATATAACATAATTTCCAAAACATACCACAGCTGTAATTGCACTTTATGCAGTGGGATAGTGGCCCACAAATGAGCTGACAAAGCAGTATGCAGGTTGGACCCAGCCTGCCTGCAGATTGTCCTGTGATGGAGGAAGAGTATAAGCTGAGAGGGGAAAAAGCAGGACATGGAAGCACCACAACCTAAGACAGAGAAGAAGAAGCTGTCAAAATGTCAGTTATGGGATAAACCTATACAGAAACCAATGTGGGAGTGGGGAATAGACACAAGAATGCCTAATGAATACAATGAAGTCATAATAGACTTGATAAGGTAGACTGAGTATAGTCAGCCTACAGTTAAAGGCAAGCATTATAGGAGTGCAACACCTGATGAGGTGTTGGAACCTGATGAGTTTCAATAGAACTCAGAAGGGTGGGAGGAATCTGTAATGTGACTCAGGATACCAGACAAATCTGAAATTTGTCTGGCTACCATGAGGGAGAAGTATGAACAGACTAAGTCTGGTCAAGCTGAATACAAAGAAGATCATAGTGGAAAGAGACTTCTCTGACATTGTCAGAGGAAAACATTCCTTGTAAGGCAACAGTGAACATTGTAAATGGCACTCAGGAGGAATTTTCCCCTTGGCAAGAGGTTAATCATGAGATTAACCTCATAGATGAGTCAAAATGCTACTCATATTTTATGCCACATTGCCCTTGGTCTCTACAAGACCAGCTTAGAGCAAAAATTGATTGCTATGTTCAGGCTAAGTAGTGGGAGCCTTCTGCACCTGATCAGGCTGCACTGCTACTGTGCATTCCAAAGAAGGATAGTACATTACATACAGCTTTGAATGCATGTCAGTAGAATGAAAATACAGTTAAGGATGTGACATCCTTACCTGATGAAGAGGTCATTTGCAAAGATGTTGCATGGACACATGTAAGGTCAAAAATTAACCTCACAGGTGCATATGAGCAAGTAAGAATATATCTGGCAGACGTACCCAAAACTGCTTTTATGACAATTACTGGAACATATTTCAGTAATATCATGCAGATTGGAGACTCCAATGCTCCTGCAACCTTTCAACAATTAATACATCCATCTTTTGGGATGTCATTGGTTAGTAGATGCATGTATATCTAGACAATGTATTTGTCTACTCTGATTCCATCAAGGAACATGAGGAGCATCTGGAAATAATCTTTAAAAGACTACATTAGAACAAGTTGTACCTCAAATAAAAGAAGTGCAAGCTATATGCTAAGTGTGTAGAGTGCCTTTGTCATATAATAGACAAGGGTATACACCCTGATGTCAGTAAGCTCAATAGGATCCAGGAATGGCACATTCCTAGAACCTATAATGATATCCAACAGTTTGTAGGATTAGTGAACTATATCAGTAATTTCTTGCCTGATATATCCACCTACACTGACCTATTGATGGCCATGACACAGAACAGGTTGCTGTCTCAGTGAGGACCCTTGCACCAGTAATGCTTGACATGTTAAAATGCATCTGCATCAAAACACTGGTAATCAGGCTCATTAATCCTTGTAAAGAGGATCCTATATGGCTGATTTGTGACATCTCAAAGACAGGCATTGGGGCAATGTATGGTAATGAGATTTCTAAGTCTAGGTGTTGGGATCAATACACAAGTGTAGAAATATTGTAAGTAGCATAGGGCTAGCTTTACAACAAAATAGAACACTTTTTCCTTCCAACAAATGAAATAAGATTTTTATTGATTTGTTTCTAATTCAAGACCCCAATTGTCTGAATTTTGAAAAGGTTCAATTCAAATTATATTTAAAACAAATTATAGACCTGAGACTAGTCACATTGTAGGCCTAGGTATTCCACTCCCTGGGGAATCCAAGCTGCACACCAGACGTTGCCTGCCTGAATCCCCCCAAAACCTTCCTCTATTTATATTCTCTCCCTCTGCATGCACTATCTGTTGTATTGTGTGATTCTAGTGTAATTACATGTTGTTTGCAATCAGTGAGCATGGAAGTGATCTTTGGTGACACATAGCTTGTTTTATAAATTTTTCATGCTACACATTTGTTGTTTTGTTCCCTTCTATTTACTCCCCTTCTTGGTTTGGTTCTCTTGACTATTGATCATTCATGTGGCATACTGATTGGTGGTCTCAGATCTTTCTACTTTCTTTTGTTTTCTTTCCTTCTACCAACATGTCTGACTTATTGATGCATGGGCCATCCTCTGGGTTCATTGGTGTATTATGGTATGTTGTCCTGCCACATCTATAGTTTTCAATGTGTGACTTACAGTTTTCAGCTGTTTTTGTTACAGGAACATTATTACTTTATTATTGTAATATTACCATATACTTTAGGCTATGCTCTGGTGAGCTGTGTAAGAGGACAACCGACTTGTCAATGGTAATACAGCCACAGTTGGATTGTCAATACTATATGGTCTTAGTCTTACATCTTGCATCATTTCTAGTATTTGGACTGACTGGCTGCCTTAGCTATGGCAACCCCCCATCATTATTAGTCAGCTTATATGAGTCATTGGACTTCTATCTCCTTTGATGTATTTATTGATTGACATTCTTGCTGACATACTGGGGCCCACTTACCATATGTAGCATTAGTAATAGT
The DNA here is from genome assembly GCA_017580835.1 of Termitomyces bulborhizus. Taxonomy (NCBI): domain Eukaryota; kingdom Fungi; phylum Basidiomycota; class Agaricomycetes; order Agaricales; family Lyophyllaceae; genus Termitomyces; species Termitomyces bulborhizus. The sequence continues at coordinate 2,738 of JAGDQM010008572.1, forward strand.
GTAGCCACCAATGTAGTATATAAGCTGATCTGCAGGATAGCATATCCTCAGATCAATCAATAGAAGTGTCTTCAGGCCTATCCATTGACCAACTGTCAGCTCCTTAATGTTGTCCCTGCTTGCTTGTGCCATCTCTTGTGTATTCTGCTTGCCCTGCTGCTGCTACTTGCTTGCTAGCCTTATTGCTCGCTTGTTGCTGCCCTCACTCACCTTGACCCTTGATTCAGGCCTCACCTTGTGAGGAGTATCCCACATTGTGAGCATCCTCTTACAAGCTGCCAGCATATCAATGAACAAGGTCTTATGTGGCAGGCCTATAGGCTGCTGGCTTTATATCAAAGAAGTTCACTAATGCCTAGTGTAATTAGCCATTTTGGAAGCCCTTCTCAAGTGGGAAGACAAGCTTCTGGGCTATAAGATCCATGTAATCATAGAGTATAAAGCACTTGAGTTTTTCAGAACTCAGTAGATGCTCACAGCATGTCAGCAGCAATGGATGGACTATCTATCTAAGTTCAACTTTGACATAACATATATCAAAGGGGAGTTCAATAAAGTAGCAGATTGTTTAGCATGCTACTACGAAAGTGATACATCCAAGGATGTACACCACATATATGACTACATGTGTGCCAATGCATGGATAGATCCTGAAGGGGACAATCTGCCTCCTCAACACATAGAGGAACTTGGTCAGCAAGTGGAGCAGTTACAAGCATGTGTGGACCAGAAGCTGGTCCATCCCACTAGAGATGAGCTTTGTGACTGAGAAGCTCAATTGCTTGAGGCTGGACAGAAGGAAGATAGTAATCTCCCTGTATCTGAGGGCAAGGACAATGATATGATGCTGAGAGATGCACTTGCATCTCCAGGAATAGGATCATGTCCTCAAGGAGTTGCAGATGCAAAATGATATCAATAAGTTATTGCAGGGTATACTAAGGATACCCTATCCACAAAGATCCTTGAGAATCTAGAAGAATATAAAGCCTTCAGAGTGTCAAAGGATCTAATCTGAGTGGAAAGGAGCTCTGTTCATGTTCAGAGCCATTAATAGTCTCATATATGCTTATAAGTTTGGCAGAAATATAACTGACCAGTCTGAAAAATTTGAGAGACAGGATTAGGATTTGAAGCCAATCAATCTTGAGTGTGCTTACAAAGCCTAGGTCATTGTACTTGCAAGATCTAGCAATTTTATGAGTGATATTCTGGAATAGTGCTTGCACTAAATGATGTACTTGACATTTTAATCTTGCATGGTCAAGAATCTGTTTTCCATCCCTTCCAACATTCAGTTGATAACAGGCAGCATACTGTACCACTATTATATCTCTATTACTCAAATTCTTCTGCTTGATTTCTAGCATTAGATCTTCAAGAATATTGATATTGCAATGACCCAGTCTTTGCTGCAGTTAATGTACTGGTCCAACACCATTTATACCTTCAAATTTGGCTCTTTCTCTCCTTGTGCTTTACATCCTACAGTTTTAGAGCTTCTCTATCAGAGTAGGTATTGATTAATTTGTTTCATTTCTCTGTCAAAAAATTGAGGCTATAAAATGTATATCATGCTAATTGAATCTTACAATCATGGACTCATATAACTAAACACTTACACAAGGCTAGACAACAATTTCTCCATTGTTACAGTGTTCCCAGACATTACACAGCCTGCCCATATGGTTGGTCCAGTCTTTTTTTAAGCTATTTAGTACAAGTATGAGAAGATTAACAAGTTCAGCTGAACCTGTCTTAACAAATCCAAGATGAGGATCAAGTTTCTTCCTGTGTTGTATAGAGAGCATGACACAAGCTTTATACAAAGACAGTGCAGAAAGTCTCAGTATAGTATGGACCTGACCGGTCCTCAAGTTACTCTGAAATTTTCACTTAAATGTCATAGCATTACAGGACCTCTGATATAGACAATATTAAAAACATGTGAAAAACTATGTGAAAGCTTTGAAAAACAAAAAAAAAAGTTTTTGACTTGTCCCAGCACTAGTAAGGGAAATGCTAGACCCCAAGAACCCACTGGTGGCCCCCACCAAAATCTGAAGCACACCCATTATTGACCCTGCACTAATGACCCGACAGCTAACCCTGAACTGAGTAATGCTTGCCAACCAGACCCTCACAGATCAGCATGAATTGCAGAAAGACACAGGGAACTTCGCCTCAACTCTGATAACACTGACAGCACACCTGAACCTGAAAGCAAAGAAGAGATGTACACAAGCATTCCTGGTGCATTGGTAGTACACACCAAAGATCCTGACAAGAAATGGTTCCCAAAATTATACTCCAAAGCAATACACTGCCCAGACTTGTGGAAAGCCCCAATGGATGAGGAGATGAAAAGGATGCATGAGCAGAACATGTGGACATTGGTTGTATGGCCAGAGGGAGCATAGACAATGAAAAACTGCTAGACATATGCACTGAAGTACAATGCAAACAGAGAAGTTGTTAGCTGCAAAGCAAGACTCATAGCAAAAGGTTTCTCATAAATACCTAGAGTGGACTATTTCACAATGTATGCATCAATTATGAAATACAAATCATTGCAGATGAACCTAGCAACTGGTGCAGTCCTCAATCTTAATGGAGCAACCCGAGGGATATGAGGTGAAGCCAAGCAACATATACAATATGGATGCATACAAGGGTGAGCAAGTCTGGGGTAGCAATGGTTACAGAGATGGTTACAGCAGTGGGGGTGACTACAACAGTGAGAGAAGTTTGGTATTCCTCCTAGATAAAGCTTTGTATGGCACAATGGATGGTGTAAGGAACTGGTGGTGCACTCTTGACAACGACATGAAGTGGCTAGGGTATTGGAGATCTGAAGCAGACCAATCAGTGCAATCATGAGACAGGGGAGATGAGAAAACAATAATGAGCACATACACAGATGATACTTTGGGCATGTCAATATCAAAGGAAGAAGTAGTGCAAGCATGAAAGGAATTGGGCAAGAAGTATGAGATCAAAGACCTTGGTAACATCAAATTTGTACTGAGTATCTGAGTCATGTAAGACAGAAGCAAGCATCTCATTATACTTGACCAGGAAGAATACTTGAAGACGACATTAGCAAAGTTTGGAATGTCAGAATGCATGCCAAAGTACATACCGCTGCCACTAGGTATCATCCTAAGCAGGTCCCAAGTGCCAACAATAGACAAGGAATAGCAGTACATGACAGACAAACTGTATTAAGAAGTCCTTGGGTTGTTGATATATGCCCAAGTTAGGACATGTCCAGACATAGCCTTTGCTATCATCTCACTTAGTCAGTTTATGTCAAACCCTAGAAAAGTATACTGGCTTGCCCTCCAACACATCATGAGATACATCAAGTCTATAATCTACTATAAACTGAGATATGGCAGCCCTGGGTACACTGACTATATTCTGCATAGGTATTACAACTTAGACTTTGTGACGGATATTGATACTCGCAAGTCTATGTTAGGAGGCATGTATATGCAAGTAGGAGAACCAACAAGTTGGACCTTGAAAGTCCAGGATACAATATCCACAATTGACCAAGTTCTCCCCCTTCTTCCTGGACACCAATTGCTACCCTTGTTTGGGTTTTGAACCCTGTACATGCCCTCTAGAAAATCAGGCAGTGAATAAGTTTGTGGATAAAATGAGGGTGGCATAAGAAGAGACAAAGGCTACTCTTGTGAAGGTAAAGGATGACATGGCCCATTATGGCTGCACCCCAACCCCAAAGTACCAGCCAGGAGACTATGTCTACCTTGACATATCAGACATCACTATGACATGGCCCTTATGGAAGCTGTCACACTACTATCTGGGGCCATTCCTAGTAGAGCAGCAGGTAGGTCCTTTGGCTAATAGACTGTATCTTCCCATTGGTCTGTGCCAACTCCACCCAGTGTTCAATGTAGTAAAGCTGTTTCTAGCACTAGATGACCCCATTCTAGGCTATTGTCTCAGACTGCCACCCCCATCAGTCTTAGTTAGTAATGAGGAGTAGTATAAGGTAGAGGAGATACTGGATAGCTATCTGTTTAGGCAGAAGCTGTAGTTCAAGGTAAAATGGAAGAGCTATGGTCTGGAGGATATTTCTTAGGAACCACAAGAGAATGTTTGTGCACCTAGACTGGTCTAGGAATTCTACTAGTGACACCTTGATGCACTGAAGACAATCTAAGGAATCTACCCCATCTTACTAGTCAATGCAGCTATCTAGAATTTTTTCTACCTAGTGTGTTGAGACACTACACTCTAGAGGGGGGATGATGTCAGAGGACCTCTATTTCCTCCACTCCTCTCATCACTTTGCTTTGGTCCCTACCTTGTCCCTCATTTTCCAACCCTTCCTCCCTTCTACTTGCCTAGTCATCGCTTCTACAGGTACTTCATACCTGGTCCTAGCCCTCTAGCTAGTCATCATCCAATACTTGTTGCTCACTATCAGCAATGAAGGCTCTCAGCAGAGTTTCAAATGAGGGACTAAACAATGACCAGAGCTCATCATCTACTCTCTTATTTTAAACTCAGCCCACCATTAGAGCTCATTATTCATCATAGCTATCAGCTAGTCATATGACCTAATCAGATGATAAGGTCATATGAGGTCATGTGACCTATATTTTTCTATGAATGCCTGGCAGAGTAATTTCTTAGACTTGTTCTCTTTAATCTCCCTCTACTAGATATATAGCTGCAATTATTATATGTATATCTAATATACTTTGAATTTCCCTCTACTAGCTGTATAATTGAGCCATAGCCTCTAGAGGCCACCCTTACAAGATTAGCAGCCCACTCCTTGCATCTGGACCCCTCATTCCAGAATGTTGCCTCTACACACTGGACCTACAAGCAGTACTAGCTGAACATGGTCTTATAGCACAACACTTAGTCAATCTTAATACATGACACTGCTTAAGACACACTAACTATTAGGTTGTTGCTACCATAGTACACACTGGTCTGCTCCTAAGTATGCTATCTGCCTCTCTCCTTGCATAATTAAAATATGATGTTTGTATTCTTGAAAAATAAATGAAAACACTAGTACCTAAAGTATAGAAGGAGGGTCACAGAGTGAGCAAGAGGTTGCATACCATATAGATAGACTTGATGGGCCTAATAAATATGCAACCATATACTAGAAATAAATATATCATAGACTTAGTTGATAATTACACTAATATGCTATGGTCCATACCCCTCAAACTGAAAAGGGATGCATATGCAGCACTTCAAGCCTGAGAGAAAGAAAGAGAACTTGAAATAGGATAAAAAGTTGGCATGTATTACATAGGACATGATAGCAAATTGAAGAGTCATCAAATAGAAGCATAGCTGACATCAGTAGAAACAAAATATTTGGGGCTCCATATACATCTGAACACATAGGATGGGTAGAATGCATATATAGAACTCTCCAAGGAAAAGCAAGGACAATGAGGTTGGCCACAAGATGTCCCAGTACACTATGGGATGAATTCTACCTAATAGCCTCACACTTACATGCAAAGACCATAACAAAGTCCCTTGGAGGCAAAACACCATTCAAACTTTAGTATAACCACATCTCTGACTACTCATACATGTGCAAAATTGGTTGTTAAGTATTTGTTCCAATCTTGAATTAGCACAACTCAAAAATAAATGCTCAGAGCATTGAATGCATTCTCATTAGCTATGCAAGAAACTTAAAAGGATATTGATGCTATGATCTAAGGATGCAGAAAATCTATGAATCCTACCATATACAGTTTCTAGAGCAATATGATGGATCTCCCATGAAAATAGAACATACAAATCCCACAACTACACAAATTTAGACCCCTGAACTGAACTCAATCAATAAAATAGACCAAATAGCAAAAGACATCCCCTTCAATGTAGACAGCAACAATGAAGAAGGAGCTCTGGTTCTACTACAGATACATATACTACAGGAAGACCACATCCTAGCCAAAAATACTAAACCAATAAGCCTGAGATGCTCTAGCAGAGTTCTTATTCTCACAGCTAGAACAAATTCTAAGAATCTCCCATCTTCTTGACTGGAACATGCAATCCAACAATTCCAAGAAGCTGGCTAGAGGATTCAGATAGCAAGGACAGAAAAATGACTAACTAAGAATACAAACAACACTCTAATAATGATTGACCCTCTGGATAGATCTACTCACTTCAGGAAATTGTGTGAGGTTCTTAAGAAACATCAATTAGAAACATGTTATATAATTTCTAATATGTTTTTCTCAAGTAAAAAATATTAAATAAATTCAGAAACAGTCAAATAAAATGATTTATATTCATAGAGTATATCTTGAGCAAATAAAATACTTTTTCTTTGATTTTTTCTTGAGAAACATATTATTAATACAAATTATGTTTCTCACCTTTATTTCAAGAAAACCATTTCATGTATCTTTATGTGTTTCTTTGAAAAGTGTTAATTTGTTTCTTTTGGAGAAAATCTTTTTGTATTTCTTTTTTTCCAGAAACATTTTTAGTATTTCTCAGAAAAAGTTTTTGTGTTTCTAGGAAATAGAAAATACAAAAAGATCTTCTCAAGATACATTCAAAAGAAACAGATTAACACTTTTCAAAGAAACACATAAAGATACATGAAATGGTTTTCTTGAAATAAAGGTGAGAAACATAATTTGTATTAATAATATGTTTCTCAAGAAAAAATCAAAGAAAAAGTATTTCATTTGCTCAAGATATACTCTATGAATATAAATTATTTTATTTGACTGTTTCTAAATTTATTTAATAATTTTTACTTGAGAAAAACATATTAGAAATTATATAACATGTTTCTAATTAATGTTTCTTAAGAACCTCACACAATTTCCTGAAGTGACTACTGAAACATCTGATCTGGCCAATATTGCAACTCTAGAAGAAATAAAATATCTGCTAACCCTTTCCAAATCTCTGTGGGACCCAACCTCAATTGATATTGGCAATGAGCTCTGAATATAGAAGGAAGCCAAAGAATCTCACCATGCAAAGGAATGAGAAGCTGGATATGGTGACAAACTAAAATCCCTGAAAGACATGGGCATATATAAACTCATACCATGTGACCAGGGACCAGCAAGACATAAAGTAAGAAAAGGACAACCCATTTTCAAAATCAAATATAATAAGACTAGGAAAGCGATTAGGTTCAAAGTACATCTAGTCTTCAAAAGTTTTAAACATATCTAGGGCAGAGACTACACCAAGACCACCTCGCTAACTGCATGTATGGAATTGTGGCATGTTCTACTTCACCTAGCTGCTACACAGGGATGGGATGCAACCTACACTGGCTCAAAAAACTGCCCCAATATTTGTCCTTTTTAGAAAGATTCAGATGATGTGCAACAATTACTTAGGCAAAAAGTTCTAGAAAATCACATGACATACAACTGCATCCTGGCTTCATAATGATGTATAGATCCTGTGATCTAGACAAGAACTTGTTTATTAATAAATCAAATAAAATATTCAATCATTGAGGTAGTTTTTTGACCCACTCTAATTTACTCTAATTTTATATCTAGTACTTGGTATGGCCTCCATTTGCCTTTATAACTGCTTTGATCCTTCTAGGCATGCTCTCTATGAGGCTT
>JAGDQM010008574.1:0-10261 GCA_017580835.1 Termitomyces bulborhizus
AGTAGTCTCTGACTCCACCTCTAAGGAGAGAGAGGTAGTGGATGGGATAGAGGCCACTGTGTATTGATATGGAAGTTGCCACTCCCAATTAGGGATGCGTGGTTAGAGAGGAGGAGGAGATTTAGCAAGAGTTGGAAGAAGAGGGGGTAGTACATCTGTGGAGGTCTCAACAGGTTTGTATGCAGAAGAATCAACAACAGGGGTTATATTTTGGGATTCTACAAAAAGACATGCAGAACGGTTGAAGCTAAGCAGTAGAGGCATACAGTCCATCCACTGCAGTGCTAAAAATCCTATGGCATATCCTCCTCCTCAGCCTCTGACACCTTATCTGCTGCCTCTGGAGAGGGCACACCTACTGCATCCTTGGCTGCCAAGAGCTCTATGATGAGTGCATCTTACTTGTCAGTGGACAGTTAGTGCACATCTAGCCCATCTGGGCAGCTGCAAGCCCAGTGCCCAGGCTTCCTACAATGGCAGCACACAGAGGAAGGGACTCCTCCCTTCCTCCTAGCAGTATCAATGTCCATGGGCACTCCTATGGAGATCTTTGCTGGTGGTGCCGCTGCAGGGGCCCAAGGTACTGGACCTTGTATGGTGGAGGCAGCTGTAGGCATAAGTAATGGGGCCAGAGCCCAGCAGACAGGGGGTTTAGTGGGGGCAGCAGGTAGCATTGGCAGGCACAACCAAAAGGTGTGAAATGCTTCAAACTGTTGGTTAGCATGGGTCTTCTGATCCACCAGATGTGCTGTTGCAATCTAGCCCTCTATGTCCTCATCATGGGGGCATTTGTCTACAATGCCATCAATCTGCTTATAGATAGATGGGTTGAGCCCATGTCAGAAACAGAGAACTAGCTGCGCAGACCTAGGGAAGCCCAAACAATGAACCAGTTGCTTTAACCCATCAATATACATATCGAGGGTACGGCCCTGCTGGTGATAAGAGGTGCCCTGTAACGTGAGGGCCACATGTTGTGCCTTGTCTGGGTGTGTGAACTCAGAGAGGAACCAAGACTCAAAGGTGGCCCAGTCAGGAAACATGTTGGCATTGTCCTCCAAAATCTCCTGCACTAAATTGGCTGTGCACCCAGCATTCATGTAAGACAATGCCCACTTGATTGTCCACACTGGATCGCTGAAGGAAGAGGCATGCAAGCTAATATACAGCTTGCAGGCAGTCAGGAATTGATGTCCTTGAGCTTAGTTGCCATTGAAGGAGGGAGGGGCAGCCTTGATTGCAGACGAGGTTTTGGAGACAATTGTCATTGCAACAGAGGGTGGCAGAGTGGCGGTCACTGCCAGAAGGACTCTAGTGGGGGGATGATCCGGAGTTGGCAATAGGGGGGTGTTGGAGAGAACAGAGGGGCTGGGTGTGACCCCTAGTGAAGCGGAGCGTATAGAGGAGATTAGTTCTTCAAGCTGAGCATGGGAGAGCTGCTGAGAGAGAGCAAGTTGGGTGGTATTAGAGATGGAAAGGCCCTGTTCTACAGCCTGTAGCCAGACATAGGCATCATCCTGAGTAGGAGCTGCCTGGGGCAGGAGGAAGGTCTGAGGCTGGGGTAGCAGGCATGGTAGAGAAGGGACCAAAAAAGGACTGGTGGGGGAGCTAGCAGGCAGGAGTGGGGCCCTGGAGGCAGGGGAGCACAACTGCTTGGGTGAACCCAGACCAGTTAAGAGAGACTTATTCCACTGTAAGGGCAATCTCAGGGAGCTGTGGAACTCACACAGCTAGCAGAGGGATATCCAAAGATGTATTAGCAAGTGGCTACAGTGTACAGGCTAGCTACTCACCTGGTAGAGGGATATCCAAAGAGAATAAGTCCAAGGAGTCCCTATGCCAGGGTGTGGATACTTCTGGGGCCCTAGAAGCATGGGAATCAACTATACAGTACACAGAAGCCACTGAAAAGAGTGTGGGAATGAAAAGATGAAAACTCGGACATTGCCAGGGAAGGAATTGGTCATGTGACTAATGCAAAAGCAAGCAAGCTCAAAGGTCATGTGACCTGTGCAAAAGCAAGCAGGCTCAAAGGTCATGTGACTGGAAATGCGGAAATGCAGACACAATAAGTGATAGGCAATGTATGAAGGAACAGAGACAGAAGGAAAAGGAGAAAGGAAAGGGGAAAAGGAAGGAGAGTGACTGTATGGGAAGAAGAATGAGTGTATGGGGAAGAGAAGGAGTGTAGGGGCTCAAAAAGGAAAGGCTCAGAAAGCCCCTTACACCTTCAACATTACGCTGTACCTTGCCTTGCTAAATAAAGGCTTCTAGGACCTGACAGTTACCTCTGACCATAGTATGTCCAACTTCCCCACAGAAGTGGCAACTGTTGCCAAGAGTATGAGGAGTGCAAGCCTGAGATTGTCCATTGTTCCTAGCATCAAGTAAAGCAGCCATGCATTCTTCCATATGTGCTAGTGTGCTGATAATAGCATTGGTGGCAGTGTCTGAGGTTTCTGTTTTAACAGGTGCTGGGGTCCTAGCAGCGGCATTGGCAGTGGGATTAGTGATGAGACCAATGCAACAACCTGTTTGCGCACATTTCAGGCATGGAGAAGCATGGAACTTCTTTTCCACAGGTGGCTGCCAAGAAACCTTGATGCAATTGATGCAAGGAGCCTTTGACATGGTGACACGCACCTAATACTGAAAATTGGAATCTTCGGAGTCAAGAATTCATGCCCGAGGCTCTACAACCAATAAGTGCTTATTCTCCACCGTCTGCTAAGTCTTGCACCAAAGTGATCTGTTGACTGACATGACTTTGGAGTATGTATATAGAATTACAAGTACTCTGAGATAACGTAAACAGCAAGCTCAAAGTAGAGCTCATCCTAAATACTTAGGCAGTGATTATACTAAGTTCCTTCATCCTCTTCTCCGCCCAATTACCGAGTTCCCCAAAGAAATCTTCTGCGTCATCACCTTTCCAACCCTGCAGTGCGAACCACAGATGACGGGCGTCCTTTCCTGCTTGGATTACATGTTTATAATCGGGAGCGAGTTCATAAAGAACCTGCAAAGGATTAATCACATTGGGTCCGCTCAACATTAAACAAGGATGATTGCTAATGGAAAGCTAACCTTGAAGTAACGCTCTGACCATGTCTTGTACTCAACGTGATCGTCAGGGGTAGCGTCGTCCTCAAATCTGGTGATCGAGGGAGAAGCATCACTGTCTGCAAACAGGGTGATATACACATCCATAGTTGGATCGGATAGAATGGCCGGCACGACACTACCGAACTCCCAGTCATAAAGGGACGTCACCAGAGGACGGCCACTATCATTCTTCGTAATTGACATATTGTGGATTCCATAGTCACCATGATCAAGGACAAAACGGTAGAGAGATGATTCGTCACCATCTTTAGGTATGATGTGCGGAATGAGACGTAGGAGTGACTGCTTGGCTGCAAAGGCAATGGGTCCGACCGTAGCATTGTCTTCCTTCCATCCAATCATGTCTCCTATGTTTTTTATCGTTGCTTCGATCTTTGAAATGAAGAATGCAACAAGGAACTCGCGAGTAGGAGCTAGAGGGATGGGGAGAATTTCGGGTTTATGTCCAAAGACGCGTTTGAGAAACCACTCGGAGACAAATTCAGATGGCAGGTTCAAGTTGAATAAGGATGCACGGATATGGGCGCATTGTGTCAGAAGATGCAGCTATATAATAGAATGATTCGAACAAAGGAAAAGTTATTAAGTCTATATGCGCACCTTATCATCAGGGCTCAGCTCCTTCCAGACATTCTTTTCCCCTTCAGCTTTTTCAAACAAGAAGAGACGTCTACCGACAATATCCTTGGGAATATCGAGCTTGGGACCTGTGTACTGCACCGGTACACGATAATAAAGCAAACGAGATACGACAATCACTGGATCTGGATGCAGAAGCGAATAGGCCGCTGCTTCAAACTCAACTTCGGGAACTTGCAATTCGAAAGCGAAACCGTCAAAGTTAGGCATGTTGACGTCGCCACGAGCCAAGCGCGCCACAATATCAAGAGAGCTCGACAATTTGATGTGGAAACCCTGCGTGTGTAATGTCAGCCGGTCGATAATCAGCGAATAAAAGGATAGTGCGACGTCTTGGCCATCTTACGTAGTTATTAGAACCCTTCGATACAAACGGGATATCAGCCACGCGTGCTCCCAGTTTATTCTCGATCTCATCAATCAGTAGCTGAATATCCCAAACACCTTTGAAAGGGCTGTCACCATCTCGAACCAGAGTTAGTACATTGTTGCCATCGAAACTGGTGCCATCGGGCATTGTGGGCCAGTCGTCCATCGTATATTCGTTATCCAGTACGCTCATTAGGCAGAGTCCCAAGGTAGTGCAATCTCAGCCGTGTCGAAAATTGTGAGGGACGATGTGCTGGCGGATAGTTAGAGACCTGGCCGCCGCTGCATCAACGAGTCAAGCTTGTCGCCAACAAGTACTCGAGCTCATTTTGATATGTAGGTCCTGTGATCCGGAAAATTGCCAACCACCCCTGATCCATCAGGGTCAAGGAGCAAGAGAAAGTGGTTGGTGGATCGCTGTTTCATTTCTACCAGCGTTTCTGGAATATGTACATACTTTTCGTCGGTTCAGCCCTTATTCCGCTCCAATCTACGAATTTCAATCGATCATCAAACGGGGTAATAGTTGCCAAACCGAAACCGACCGCGCTCGCTCAGGGCATCAAGTCCTGAACTTTCTCTGCTCATCTCAGGCTAGCAGCTTTCATTCATCGCTCCCCTTGTGCTCACATGGAGATAATCGAAGATGAGTATACTATGGACGAATGGCCAACGATGCCCGATGGTAGCGACTTTGACAGTAACCACCTGCTCGCCCTGGTACGTAGCGGCAAAAGCCCCTTTCAAGGAGTTTGGGATATAAAGCAACTCTTCCGTGAAATCGAAGAGAAGCTTTGTGCTTACGTGGTTGATATTCCCTTCGTCTATAACGGTTGCAGGAACTACGTGAGTCCAGGCCTTTAGCACTCTGTTCAATGATTAATCCTGCCATGCTGACGCCGAGAGAATGTACCGCGCATAGGGTTTCCATGTCAGACTTTCAAATTCACTGGATATTGTGGCACGTTTGTCACGCAGCGACGTCAACATGCCCAACTTTAATGGCTACCCATTCAATACGCAAGTGACTGAGGTCGCATTCGAAGCCGCAATATATGAGCTTTTACGCTCGCATCCTCATATTATCGTGTCTCGTTTGTTCTATTGTCGCGCGCCAATACAATACGCCAGCCCTAGAATGAAATTTCCTGAAGATATCACTGGTCGTCGCTTGTTCTTGTTCGAGAAAGCTCAGGGAGATAAGGACGTGTGGGACGAACTTAACCCAGAAGATCAGGTAAGTATCTATGCCGACTTCTGTCTTCTCTCGATTCACTTCGCTCTTTAGCATCGACTTCTTGAAAAGTGTGCCCATATTCGTGCTTCATTGTTCAATTTCAACCCGCCGCCGGACTTAGTCTCCGAATGGTTCCTCGAACGCCTGTTTGGACACAAACCAAAAGCTCTCCCTATTCCTGTTGTTCCCAATCACGAGTTCTGCGTCACTCTTTTCACGTCTAAGATTGAAGCAACAATAAAGAACATAGGGGACATGATCGGATGGGAGGAAGACAATGCTACGGTTGGACCCATTGCCTTTGCAGCCAAGCAGTCACTCTTACGTCTCATTCCGCACATCAGATGGTGATGAATCATCTCTCTACCGGTTCGTCCTTGATCATGGCGACTATGGAATTCACAACATGTCAATTACGAAGAATGATAGTGGCCGTCCTCTTGTGACATCCCTTTATGACTGAGAGTTTGGCTGTTTTGTACCTGCTATTCTGTCTGACCCCAAGATGGTTGTAGGTGTACATCTGATGGCCTGACCAGATACAACCAATGGATCACTTGGTACTTTTACAATTAGAGCAGACAGCCTTCCAGCCTACACTATTGACCCCTATCTTCATACCTGTACAGTTTTCCCTCTCCCAAATCCTTTGCATTGGGGAACCCTTCCTTTTTCTAGTTGGACACAAGCATAATAGTCATATTGATTCATCAAGTCACATGCTTGTTAGTAATGCAATTGGCCTGCACAACAAAGTCTCAGGCCTAGCAAACACATGAGGGTAGTGGCTGTCCTGTGGCATTGAAGAACCCATGTGGTATCTAAGGTGTTTTTTGCACAGGTGCACTCAGCCAGGAGTCAAACCCCCAACCTCGCACTTGGAAGATCATGTGGCCCCCCTTGAGACTGTGATGGTGCCAGCTGAGCCACTGCAGCCCTTGCTATAAGGGGACAGCCCCCCATGTACCCATCTATCCACTTTTTCCCCCCTTTCCTCTTTTATGCTCTTCCTTTCCTCCTATACATTATCTGTACATATTGTGTCCACATTTTTGATCACCTGATTACCCTTACCAATCCATTTCCTGGAAATGTCAAGGTTTTTCTCCTTTTGGTCTTTTCCCTCCATTACACATTCTTCAGTGGCTTATGTGTACTATATAGTTGATTCCTATGCTTCTGGACTCCTTGAAGCATCCACATCTTGGTATAGGGACTCCTCAGACTTATTCTCTTTGGATATCCCTCTGCCAGGTGAGTAGCTAGGCCTGTACACCGTAGTCTATCTGCTAATACACTTTGGATATCCCTCTGTCAGTTGCAGTTGTGTGAGTTCCACAGCTCTCTAAGGTTGCCCCTTGTCTCCTGCCTGGCCACTGTGGGTTACCCCATATTCCATGTTGACAAACTGAGTGATGTCTTGGTGGAAGGTTCTGATGAAATAGTTGCATTAGTACTCAGGAATGGATATTAGTTCTAATGAGCCACTCACTTCAGTCAATATCACTAATGCTAATAAGTGGGGTAGTCAAGACTTGGATTGACATGCTAATAAGTGGGGTAGTCAAGACTTGGATTGACTTCCAATCTATTTAGTATTTAATTTGTAATTCTGCAAGCTATGCCATATGATGTCAGAAAATAGTAATAGCAATACATGTGTTTAGGGTATAGGTATTGTGGATCTAGGCCATCTAGTGTAGTGAACAACAGTTCAACAGGCATGGCTATACATCACTATGTCTTGGCTAGTTTCAAGGTATGAGACAACCTCTATTACAAGTTGTGTCTCTGTAGAACCATTTCTACACAGACATCAAGACCAGTAGGGATATTTGATTGTGTTTCAATTCAATATTTTATATGTCTATTCTGATAAAGGGAACTCCTTGTGCCCAAGTTTCCAGTCCTCTTCCAGTCCAGTTCTTGATACTTTTGAGCCCTCTTAAGTTATAGTTGCCAATGTTTAGCTTTAAGCACAGGAACTTTCCTCTTTGTAGCAGACCAATACCTCACCTCCTTTAGCACATTCCAGATAGTCTGAGGAGAGGCAGAGTTAGAAATGATGTTCTGATAAAATTGGTGGGCTAGACAGCTGTATCAAGTTTCTTAGTTAAAATTGGTTAAACAATTGCCTGTTTATCATGGGGAGTGAGCTTAGCAGGATGACCTCTAGGATAGTTTTCCTTTTTCATCTCCAAGTCTCTACCAATCCTCCCAATAGTAGACTTTCTATAAGGGGACTGGTCCTTGGACCATCCACTCTAGCCTTGCTTAGTCTGTGTTGACATTGACACCCCTATCTAGCCACCATCTAGACTACTGATGTGTTACTTTGCTACCTAGCTGTCATGCAGGAAACAACAAACAAGACTAGCTAGATAGGGTAGCTAGCAAGAAGTAACTGTATATAGTGAGGGGAGTCAGCAAGGGTCCTAGAAACACATTAGGACTTGGCAGGTCCATTAAGAGAATGTGTTATAGCAGTGTTGGTAAAGAGTTGTGTGATAATGGGAATCAAGTGTTGTTAAGGCTGTTGCCAGTTATGGTAGGGGAAAGGGGTCTGCAAAGTCACAGACCAATGGGGTTGTTACTGAGCAGTGGTTAAGACAAAGGCAGCAAAATATGAGTTGTTAGCCAAAGGTGCTATTGTTAACAAAGGCAAAACAAAGTGCCTGAATGATACTGGCAAAGTCAAAGGTTAGGCTTAATAGTGTTGTTGAGCCTTAGGAAGAGGGAGTAGTGATAACTTGACTGGGTGAACTCAGATCAGTCAGCAACAAGAGGAGGTCAGAAAGAGATCTGGAGCTGGTGCTGAAGTGAGATAGGGACAATCTTGGGTATGATTTGATATGTTTAGCTACTGACAGGGCAGTATTTTTATGTATATGAAGACTGTATAGAAGGAGGAAACCAGTAAGTAAAAGTAAGTGTAGTGGCTACATATGATATGGGACAGTGGAGATCACTATGCTACTGAATACAAAAATAGCAGAAATAGCAGTCAGTAGTTGACTGAATGGAATCATGGCTATGATTGTGTGATGTTCAATTGATAGATGCCAGACAGGGGCCATTACTGATCATGTGACTAGTCAGGCCATAGTCTTGCTAGAGTTTAGGTGGGTTGCTAGTCAGGTAGATGCTAGGATGGTGGATGCCAGGATGATAATTAGTAACCAGTAGCTGATATGGCAGTGTTGTTAGATAGTAGTTGTTAGTGTGATGCCATTAAGTCAATTGGCTATTAGGATAAGTTGTTAGTTGTTAAATATTGGGTAACCACTAGTGGTTTAAAGCCTGAGTTATATTGCAGCAGTTTGTTAATGGTCCTTCTACTGCTAGCTCATCCAAGTCCTATACATTTGTTATCTTCTAATTAGATCAAAGTTGGGCATGTTGGCATCAGGAGATCTCTAGAGATAAGTTGGGTTTATTGTTTTTCTGCAGTCAGCAACAACTGGATCTTATCATCTTCCTACCAACTGAAATTTTGACTGTCCATGTTCTTCTATGACCATTGAAGGTGGTCAGTGCATTGTTGGTCCATGCCTTGGTCCTGAAAGGGCATAAGAACCAGCAAAAAGGTGGACTTCATTGTTCCATTCCTTCCTCCCATTTTTCTTAGCATGTTAATATCTACCTTCTTTAACTATACCACCACTTTTGCTTGTCTGGTAGTTATGCAGGACTTTTTGGAGAAGGGTCCTAAGGTCTTGGCAATGGGGTGGTCATTGCTGGCTGTTAATCCCTAGGCTGGCATTATGTCAATCCTACTAACATATCTCCATTGGTTTGAGTTGGCTAGTGGTAGCAGTATTGTCTAGACAGAGTAGGAGGCTGTTGGAGAGGAGTGTTGGGCATTATATGCCTAATACAAGGGAGGGGCCTGGAGCTGTCTGCTTGCTCTAGAAGTCTAGGTGCAATATCATACCACAGAATTCACTGGACTGTGCTGGACTGTACTAGACTACAGACACTATCTCTCAATCTCTTCAAGTGCTCATTGACTGCCTCTTCTCATCTCCTCCTAGTGCTCCTACACCTCTGCTAAGACCATGACTCTCTCTCTGTGGGATTAGGACCAATAAGGTCAAGGGAAGTGCATGCTCAATGAATACACTGACTCCTTTTAGGCCCTTGTAAAGCAAGCTAGGTACCTAGATGGTTTTCAACTCTGTCTTACCTTCTAGGATGGCCTCCACCCTACTCTTGTTGACAGAATCAACAACTTGGCCAAAGGTTGACCTAGTGACAAGCATGTGGAGTCCTGGTTCAAGATAGCCCAAGAACAGTGGCAACTCATGGAGCTAAAGTGTCAGCTGCAACATTTGCAGTCTTGCCCCATGGCACCACTCTGTACTGTTCTCTCTGCTCTGCCTATGACATACCCAGCCTCTCATGCATTCTTGTCAGCCCTGCCTGCTCCTTCCCATCATCTACCTATGGGCATTCCCATGGATATTGATGCCTCTCAGCAGTACTCCTCCACCCCCTTGCTCTGTTGTTGGTGAAGGAAGCCTGGCCACTTTGCGTACTACTGCCTCCAGGGTCTGTGAGCCAGTATCTGTTAACTTGCCACAAATTATGCTGTAGGTATGCCCTCTCTTGGTAGACACAGTGAATGCTGCTGTTCCCCTCCCTGATGCTGAAGAGGATTTTTCATCAAGCAACAGATGAGTTATATGCATCTGCCACTTGGTGCTAATTGGTTTGCATGTTTGTCTGTAGAGTCTGCTAATAAATTGTCCCCTGTTGATGTAAGGGGACATCCCTTCCTGAGCCCATACATTCCTTTCCCTTCCATGCATCCACTCTCCCTCTCCCTTTTCCTTTCCTTTTTCCTCTTCTTTCTGTCTCTATTCCTTCATACCTTGTCTGTTACATATT
>JAGDQM010008576.1:0-10170 GCA_017580835.1 Termitomyces bulborhizus
TTTCTTCCCTTTCCGGGCTGTTTTACCTTCGACATTCGCTTAACTTACCAACCACCCCCGAAAGTGAAGAGTGCCGGAACTCCGGGCCGATAGTATGGTCACACAATGTCTCCGGTAGTATTATAATTCAAGTACACTAAATACATGTCGTGATGCTGAAAGAACGATCAATCGAGAACAACAGAGAAAAACGAATGGCGTACTTGAAACTATCCATACAAAAGTACATGCGAATACAAATTTTCGGCTTTGGCGCCTTCATTTGATCAGGGGCTAGGAGTCCGAGCTCCATTGCAATGGTGATGTATGGGCGAATATTTTCCGCTGTTCGGTCCGACGGCGTGAAAATTGGAAGGTCTTCTGAGCATCCATGAAAATGGGTTTTTTCCGCTGCAATTTTCGATTTGCCCCATAAACAATGTCATAGAGAATCGGTTGGGACGAGTCTCGCCGGGGCGGAGGAAACACACTGGGAGGAAAAAGTCTGCAGCAGGCATATTTGTGTAGCCTTGGACTCCCGCACCCCTTGAAAAGAACACATAAGCAGCCTCGTCGGTAATTGCTGATATGTCGCCTGCTTTGACAAATTGCGTAAAGTGAACAAAAGCATCTCTAAATGCTTCTTCAAGCGTCAGCCCAGATGGATCATTTTGAGTATGGGCTCAATCTTGGCCTTTGAAATGAGGGCGCGGAGGAATTCGACAATGGGAATCATATGGTTGAACGAGACTCTGTTTTCACGCAGAATGCGAATGAAGGAAGGTTGCTTCAAGGATGCGATGTCATGAGCTAGTGTTAAAAAGTATCCTTGCGACCAACTCTCCTGTCTTCCTTGTTGATCAGCCCCTGGTGGAACCAATCCAGAACTGCTGATGGTATTTCATTCTTGACTGAGCTATGATCTTGTTGATTTCTTCTGGGGTTGCCAATGGACGATAAGTCTGCCCAAAAGCTTTGGTCCGACAATCGTTCGAGCTTCTTCCACAGAAGGTTCGGATGGATATCCGCCGCAGAGATGTTGACGATGTTCCGGAACAGACTAAACAGGTCGCATGCTACTGGCCACGACAAGTCTTTCCAATAGAAGGCCTCATCACGATTTGTTTCAAACGTGAGATCCATTCGTATAGCAAGGGAAGGAATGGAGCCCGGTAGCCAGGAAGTTGCTTCAAAGCACCTTCAAAGCGCAGTTTCAGTTTTGACCCGGCAAGTTCGAGTACCTTTATAACCTCTTCTACATTAGGACCTTCCATGAGTGTCCAAGACCTGAGATATGATAACACGACTAACATAAAGTGTTTGTACAGTATATCCTAATGATACATTCACTCATCCTTTTCCAATGGACGGACGTCTTTGGCCGCTTTGGTTTGTCTGCACCGTGACGGAGAAAGAAATGCCAAAAAACTCCATATCCTGACCTGCTCCGTCGTAGGAAGACGATTTGACGGCTAGTTAGGAAAGGAGGAAAGGTATCGAGTACCATAAGGCATCTCAAGAGGCTTCAGCTTCAGCTTCCATGGACGATATAGCCTCTTTCACCCTCCACGTTCATCATTAGAGTCTAGGGGCTCTGTGGTCCAAAACGGAGACGGCCTCGATTAACTCTCACTCTCAGAAATGTGCAAAGAATCGGATCTGTACTCCGAACTCGTTCATAGAACGCGGCAACCACTCGTATCAAGACGCGACCTATGCCGTGACACTTAAAGGAAATCAGAAAACAAGTGAAGATATGGAGATGTTCGTCCCAAAGGGCGTCCAATTTTTTTCGTTGGTTGAAGAATTTTGAAAAAAAAAAAATGCGCGAGGAACAAGGCGGCATAGAACCTGCATTTTTATGTCCAATCTTTAAGCAAGTCCTAACGATTTTTGTTTGAGGTAACAACAAACCCATCATGAGGCCCTTTATCTTTGACTGCAGAGTCCCATTACTTCTGAACCAAATGATTGCTGGCCATGGTCGCAATGTTGAGATGAGGCGCTCCATTGGGAAAGTGAGATCGAATGAGGACGGGCGAACATGGAGAGCTGGGAGGTGACACGTGACTTTCGCTCTCCATGGCCAGCTTAATCGCAATCCTCGACCTCAAAGGCAAGCCGCTCATCCAGCGTTCCTATCGCGACGATGTCCCTCCGTCCTACATAGAGCGCTTTCTTCCCCTCGTTCTTGACATCGAAGAAGATGGCCAGCAGGTTACCCCTTGTTTCTCCAGTCAGGGTGTCAATTACATGCATATTCGTCACTCCAATCTTTACCGTATGTAGGCTGTATTTCCCCGATACTTTCACACTAATACACGTTAGTACTCGCACTATCAAAGCGCAACTCAAATGCGGCAGAGATCATCATATTCCTACACAGATTAACCCAAGTCCTCATCGAGTACTTCAAAGAACTTGAAGAAGAGAGTATTCGCGACAACTTTGTCATAATTTACGAACTTATGGACGAGATGATGGACTTTGGCTACCCTCAAACCACCGAAAGCAAGATTCTACAAGAGTACGTCTTTGTCGTAACAAACATAATCTGGCGGTATCAATATCTTTATAGATACATCACTCAGGAATCGTACAAACTCGAGGTTCAGGTGCGCCCGCCAATGGCAGTGACAAACGCAGTGTCTTGGAGGACGGAAGGTATCAGATACAGAAAGAACGAAGTATTCCTTGATGTTATTGAGAGCGTCAATATGCTGGTGCGTGATTTCCTCCTACCTATATCTATCATTCTAAAGATGCATAGGTGAATGCGAATGGAAACGTTGTACGGTCTGAGATACTTGGTGCAATCAAGATGAAGTGCTACTTGTCAGGCATGCCAGAGCTTCGGTTAGGGCTGAATGACAAGGTTATGTTCGAAAGCACCGGACGAAGTGAGTGTTTGCGGGTTCATCTTGCTTCACCCTGGCCTGACTGCAAATGTAGCCGCACGAGGCAAGGCTATCGAAATGGAGGACGTCAAGTTTCACCAATGCGTTCGGCTTTCACGATTTGAAAACGACCGCACCATATCGTTTATTCCGCCGGACGGCGAGTTCGAGCTTATGTCATATCGTCTTTCTACGCCTGTAAAACCACTTGTATGGGTTGAGGCGGCGGTCGAGAGCCATAAGGGCAGTCGCGTAGAGTATGTCGTAAAGGTTAAGGCGCAATTCAAACGAAGGAGTACTGCGAACAATGTAGAAATATACGTGCCTGTACCTGACGATGCAGACAGCCCGAAATTCAGAGTGAGTATATTATTTCCTTGCGCATGATTTGGGCTTGTATTGAACGGTATGCAGGCATCGACAGGCACTGTTCAATATGCTCCAGATAAATCAGCCTTTGTGTGGAAAATCAAGCAGCTCGGTGGGAGCCGTGAGTTCCTGATGCGTGCACACTTTGGATTGCCTAGCGTGAAAAGCGGTGTGTTCCAGTCGAGCGAATATCTTTTTCTATCTATCTCACCTCTGAATAGAAAACGATCTCGAGAAGCGTGCCCCCATCACTGTCAAGTTTGAGATACCATACTTTACAGTGTCAGGTATCCAAGTTCGGTATCTGAAAATAGTTGAGAAAAGTGGTTATCAGGCGCTACCTTGGGTGCGTTATATCACACAGAATGGCGATGATTACAGGTACACTCTCTTGACTTCCAATATGTCGTTAACACTCATGTCTCTCGTAGCTTGCGCACGGCGTTGGAGAAAGGTAGCGCTCCAATTGTTCCAATGTGATTTGTCGTATGAGCCGTTCTTGATGTCTGTCTCGCTTCTTTCTTTTTTCAATTATCATGCCCTCTCCTAAGGCACGATCCCAATCCAGTCACGGAAATATTCTCTGACAATAAGGCAGCTGAGATCACCGTAAGATTTGAATATCCTAGACATCCCCATAAGATAAGATATCTCGAAATGGACAGCCGCAACACGTGGTCGCGAACTTTGACGCGTTCCTCACGTGACGACCTAATTTTTTTGGCCATTTGCACCATCTGCGTGAGTCGTCGTGGACGATGGCCTCAGCATCGAGCACTATTTCTCTGCCCGTGGTGCTCACCACAAAAACGCCATACCCTCTTCCGTCTCAAAAGTTTATGATCCCAGCGACATGGCGCCGATATCAGCTTTCCCAGCTTGTCAATAAGGCTCTATCGCTTGCCAAACCTGTGCCATTCGACTTTTTAGTTAGAGGAGAGATTCTCAGGACCACCTTGGGGGAATGGTGCACCGAAAACGGTGTTGGAGAAGTGAGTACTGATACTGTCCCGCTTGATATACCGTCAACATACGTGAGATAGGAAGAAACCCTCGAAATAGAGTACATCGAGTCTGTCCTTCCCCCGGAAAAGGTTACCGATTTCCCACATGAAGATTGGGTCTCTTCTGCTTCATGCAAGGTTCCAGGGTATGCTAATCAAATCTCTATCTATCATTCCACAGTTTACGCTTCGAGTAGGCAATTCTTCACAGCTTCGTATGATGGCTCTATACGCTCATTCGATTATTCTAAAAAAATGACATCGAACACGCTCGCACACAGTGCGCCTATATCTTCCATCTGTGTAATATCTTCCTCAGAAGACAGTCATACCGTCGCAAGCGCCTCGCATGATCTTACTGCCCAGATTAATCAAATTGCGCTCCCAACTCCTGGTTCTTCTACCTCCTCAAAATCCACACCTTTAGCGACATTGCATTTACATACTGCCCCACTCTCCTCTATTGTTTCCAACACAGCCGGCACACATCTCCTCACGGCGTCCTGGGACGGGCTCATCGGTTTTTGGGACACGACCGTGCCGGATATCGACGAGGTGTCTGAAGAAGAGGTGGGTGAGCGCGGGGGAAGAAAGAAACGGAGGCGCGTGGAGGAGAGCACAAGACCACCGAAAAAAGCACCGATCGAGGTCCTCAAATCCCATGTGGGACGCGTTTCCGGGGTTGCTTTTGCACTAGGTCATGAGGAAAAGGCATACAGCTGTGGGTTCGATTCGACCGTGAGGGTATGGGATGTGGCGAGTGGTGTGTCGGTGCACACAGTTGTAAGTTTTCATTTTCTTCCTTTCATGTCGAATCGGTCGAACAAATTTCGTTTTCCCGCAGGCGGCGTCAAACAAAGCCTTCCTTGCCCTTTCTACCTTGCCAATGACGCCCGAACACATTCTAGCGACTTCGACTGACCGCACGATGATGCTTTATGATCTGCGACTGCCTTCTCCCTCTGACACTGATGCACCAATCTCCTTTTTACACCCCGCAACCCCGTCCTGCGTCGCCGCATCCGAGTTGGGCTCACAGCAGGTTGTGAGCGGTGCATACGATGGCATCGTGAGGTTGTGGGATCTCCGGAGTACAAAGGGTGCAGTGGCGAGTTTCAGCCCATGGGAGAAGGGGGCCAAGGTGCTTTGTGCCGAGTGGGGGCGTGGCGTCGTTGCGGTGGGTGGAGAAGGTGGATTCTCCGTGTGGAAAATTGGTGAGAATGTATTGAGCTAAAGGATATACCATTTCGCTTGTCTACGCCCGGCCGCAATGTGACTCGCATGTCAAATTAGTATCTTTTGGAAAAATCTGTTCGGGGTCAACTTTGGGGCCTCTTTCCTGTAATAGAGCCGGGTTCGTTCTACTTAGCAGGCATTAATGGGGTAGTGGTAACCTGGGTCGTTGCCATAATCTTGAGAGTACTCGACCCGCCGGGGGTTCGATTCCCCCTTAATGCATATGTTATTTTATTTAATCTTTTACAGATTATTGAAACTGTGGTCCACCATCATTCATTCCGTCCACCAGCTACATAGCATCGCATATTCCAGATCAAACTATAATTTCTGTACAGCTGCCTTGACGACCCGGTGGGTGCATCTTACAAGTGAATGGTAGAATCTATCAATGATAAAATATGAGTGAGTTGAATACATACGCGAGCCTCAAGTCTATATACAGGCCGTTTGTACGAGCCTGCCTGCAACTAGGTCGACTCCTAGTGTCAGACGGAAAGAAATACACCTCTCACTGAACTTTCTACCTTGTTCTCTGTCCTCAAAAAACTGTATATGGCTTTGATATAGTCAAATTATGCATACTTTTTGCCAATACATTTCATCTCGGATGGGTAACAAAAGTCTTTGCGGTGTGCATTAGATTCCAATAGAATGAGTAGATGATCTGCTAATGTATCACTAACCCATCTGCTGTTTTTTTTTAAAGGAACCAGCAAGACGCCTGGCAAATCAATTATTACGACGCATGACAATGTATGCTGATAAGCAGACGTTTCTCCCTTTATGGAATATCCTTGCAAGTGACTCCTTGCAACGTTAGTGCAATGCAATACCCAGATTTTGTAGACTTGGGTATGGCTTACTCCGCACAACACGACATAACCGTGTTAATCAGGCTGCGCAATGGTTCGGCCACTAATGGCACCATGCAACAGCACATTACGCTTGAGCAACAAGACTGACTATATCATCATCCATTAGATTCGCAATCTTCTCTGCAAGTCTGAGGAGAAAATGAAGGTATGATTAAAAAGGATGTATTGTGGTCTACTGCATATCACCTATCGAGGCACAATCAATGAATGCGGTGTGACCATTGACGAGTATTACACACCATCTAATAAATCATCGAGGACATGTCTGCGCGAAGACGGTTGTAATCAAGCAGACCCTCAATGTTACCAGTTGCGGCCAACGCAAACTAATGAAAAGACGATGAGGAAGACAAAGACAATGAAGAGCCAACAACGCACATCCTTATCCCACAAGTACTTTTGTGCAACGCGCTTAATTTCATCAACAGTCACAGCATCAACAGCACTCTCAATCTGTTGAGGGGTTAGGCGCTTTCCGCTGGTCACAAGTTGCCTGCCAATATCTTCTGCAACAGCTGTGGTTCCATCAAGGCCAAGAAGGAGTCCGGCCTTGAGCTGGCTCTTGGCCCGCTCGACCTCGACCTCCGTTGGCGCTATGCTCATCCGCGTCCACTCACGAAGCGTAAAGTGCATGAGGTCATCAAGGTTAAGAAGGTTTTCAGAGACAAGGTAGATACCCCAAAGGCCTGTGTCAGAGTACGAAGTCGAGAAGGACATGAATGAGTTGGCAAGGTTGTTGGAAGAAACAATATGAGAAAGGCGAGAGGAGAGGAGGGGAGAGGCACCAAGAGCACGATCCCAGTTACCGAAGATGCTCTGCATGACCATCATAGGGAAGTAGTCAGGCGAGCTCCAGCCGACACCCTCAACGGCAATAGCAACGTTGGCGGTGGGAATCTCATCGTTGCGGATGCGGACCTCTGAGCCAACAAAATGGGTCTTGGGATGAGAGAGACGTCCAAGAGGGATTGGTTTGGGTGACACAGGAAGTGTAGCAAAGTGCCTCTCAGCGAGTTTGACGAGCTCCTCGTGTTCAACACCTCCAGTACCGACAAGGACCATACGATCGGCAGTATAATTAGTTTTGATGTATGAGGCAAGATCATCACGTCTGATAGACAAGATATTCGCTGCCGGACCAAGAATGGTGCGACCTAGAGGTTGACCTGCATGCAAGAATCTTCAGAAAGCTCGCATTGTATGCTATAATGAAGTCTGGCGTACCCTGGAAAGCAACGGCGTGAAGGTGGTCAAACACAACCTCCTCAAGTTGTTTGTCAACTTCTTCCTGCTCCCTCAAGATGACATCGCGTTCGCGCTCAATGGCAGCATTGTCGAGCTTTGAGTTCTGGAGAATATCGGATATGATGTCGACAGCAACAGGAACGTCTTTGCGGAAGCTCTTGGCGTAGTACACAGTCTGTTCGCGGGAGGTATATGCATTGAGATGAGCTCCAATATTCTCGACCTCAAGTTCAAGAGAATGTTGTGAACGACGGTTGGTTCCTTTGAAGGCCATGTGTTCCAAGAAATGGGCAGTTCCATTAGTTTTGTCGGTCTCCGCCCGTGAACCGGCATCGATCCAGACACCGACCGTCGCAGTCTGAGCATGAGGGTGGGTCTCTGTAGCTACAGTGAGGCCATTGGAGAGCGTCGACACCTGGGTCAAAGGTCCGGAAACGTTGCGTGCTGTCGCGTATGTCCGGAGTGGACGCTATAGACGTGTTAGACAATGGTTAACAGCTTTGAGAAATCTACTCGCCTGGTTACGAGCAGCAGACCTGAGAACACGGCTGAGGACAGCTCTGGACACCATCGTCGTCGTCGTCGTCCACGATGAGGTTAAGTTTTTTGCGTGCCAACTCCGTCGGGATTTCACGGCGCACTCGTTCATCGGACTTTTCCGAACCCAATGATCCGGTCATGTGATACTGTGAGGGATACAGACTCAAGTTTCTTCACCCTGCTACGAACTGTGACTCCCACTTGACCCAGTCGCCGTCGACTTCCATTAAAATTGGATTCTATTCCATGGATTCAAAGGACCTCCATACATTGACTCACCAAGTGGATGTATTCTATCCTATAAGCTACTTGCATCCACGGACGAGCAGTAATAAGGGAATCGTTCTCTTGACCTCGTTCTTCTTGTGCACATAGTGAATATACATGCAAGGGAACTCAACACCGGGCGCAGCTCTTGCTCATGCCAGTTGAGATCATTCATTCTTCCAGTAGTTTACAAGGCCTCCGAATGTCAGCAAGAGGTACTTCGTAGCTTCAATCGGTGTCGTCAAGCTTGTTGTCAAAGCTAGCTTCTGTCTCAAGAATAAGAATCAGAGACGACCAATTAAAGGAGGTATCTCCTTAGCACATGATGGGATGCTATGACGGTCAGAATTCCGGATTCCATTGAAGACGAGAGCACTGACGTAGTTACAGTACGTGATGCACCCGCCACCAATTTTATTGGCCACTGGCGTTTCTATGTCCTATCGAGTGCGACTTCGTGGTAATCACATAATAGCCGCATAGTTATAATAACCTACTCGATTCGGTCAGAGGCGAACGTCAGACCGAGAGTTTATCCCTGACCAAAAGAGCATCCTCTTTCCAAAGATCTCGTTCAACGTCTGCTGCCTGAATGCCACTTTCTTCCTCCCTGACGCAGACCTTTCTGGCTCTTCGTCTGTGTGGCGTTATACGATATAACTCCGACATGAAGTGTGTGTCAATCATACGTTTTCTATGCAAGGGCCGAGGTAATTTTTCGCCTTGTGGAGGATTCGAGACAGCGCGCCTTACTTTGCCCTGTTGATTTGGCAAAGGCCGTGGACTTCTAACGTAAATACCGAGGACTGTTCCTTGGAATTGCAACCAACACAGAAACGAACAACTCTTCGCCTTCAGGAGTGAAAATGGCCCTCGAGCTTCATGGAAAGAGAAAAAAAAAACACGAAGGTTAATCATGTACATTTCATTGTGATAGCGACACCACCCTCGCTTCGGTGTAAACTTTCAGGACGTAAGATCACATTTCCCTGGGCGCAATGCACAGAAATGTGGCTGCAGAGCAATCGCGCGGACACCCCTCTGAACCATACGATACCGAATATCATGCAACCGCGGTAGTGCAGAACCAACGTCGCGCGCAGTTCCATCCGGAAGTGTAGCACCAGTCCAGAAAGTCTAACGTTCTTTGTCAGTCAAAGTCTGTTTCCGCTGAATCACCCCTATCACCTCGGCTGAGCTAGCGGCTCTGGGCCAGACAATGGAATCCAAGTTCTCGGGTGACGATTGTTCCGTCCATAAGAGCTGCTGTCCTACGGGAACAGCATGTAAGTGCGACATTTCTATGGACTGGACAATCAATCTACAGACCCCCGAGAACAAGCGCCTTTTGTGCATCAGTGAGATTCGCGAAAGGATCAAATGTGTAGGACTAGAGCTCGATATAAGCAACCATCTCCAGAGGCACCGTGATTGATATGAACCTTCTGCCATGACTTGAATGGGTCGCACCAGCTATTTCTGCGATAAAAGTGGCGATCTAAATGTCGAAAAGCAATACTTTGGGAATCACCTGAACTCACGCCATAGGATCTTCGCCAATCCATTCTCCCGCGCCACAGTCCTCGAGAAGCCATCAGCGGTCAGATCGAGAGATCATGCTTAACTACAACAGCCTCACAAGATAAAAGTAATCCGAAGGCGAGTGTACAATATGAAAATTTTTCGCTGCTACGGAAGCAGCATGCTGTGAAGAAATCCAAACCCTGTGGACAAAGCTCGACAATGATATAGCTA
>JAGDQM010008577.1:0-10123 GCA_017580835.1 Termitomyces bulborhizus
GAAAAGTGAGGAATTGAGGGGGGGGGGAGCGCAATCGGTAGTACCCTTACAGGTTCGCCATGTTGGGAATGCGTTCATCCAATGCCCTTCTCCCCAAACATCTATATTTCCAAGTGGTCTAATGTCCTGATTTCTCCTGACCCAGTGCCCTCTTTAGTCTTTGTTAGCCTAACCTTACCCATATCCCTCAACAGTCACTCACCCCCATCACTCATCTCTCCATGGGACATCCTAGTCCATATGGATGCCATGGAAATATTGCCCGCCACCACCCCTTCATCACTATCAACTTGAATACTGGCATGCTCATCATTGTTGACCCTGTGCACTCATTGGCTCCTTTCTGTGTCTACCCTCTCCAAGTCCAACTCTATCTAGCCTACAATCTTGAGGTCTGACATACTCATGGCCACCCATCCACTCCAGTCCCAATTGGATATCACCCATTTGCATGTCTCATTAACCTCCCTGACCCCTATTGACTCACCAAGTTTGACTCTAAGACCAGCTTGTGGACTCAAGTAAAGAAACCCTTCCCTCACAGATTCCTACCATCCACCTATGTCAACCCCCATCTGGATCTGCTCATGACCCTGGGATTCATCTCCAAACAAGGTGCAGTTGACAAGCAGACTATAGAGGATGCTATGTGAGCATGGCATGCCTCTTCTGGACAGTGGGTCCAACAAAGTCTTATCATGCCCATCATTCAAGAGGAGAAACATGTTCCTTGATCCTCCCTCAGAAGCGTGCTTACATGGCAATACATGAGGCCCTTGGCACTTACCCAGTGGCCAGCTCCTCAAACTATTATGGCACTACTCACACCCCCTGCCACTCTAGCACTTATGCCCCCCCAACCTCTATTTAATCCTAGTCCTACACTTACAAGCCCAGAGCTCCCTGCTGTCATAGCTAATGATATTGTCATCAAATCCCCCAATTGCAAGAGCAAAGCTAGAGCCATTGAAGAAAACCCTGAGGACAATCAGATGGAGTTGGATCCCACCAATCTGCCTCTCCCTGGAGATGCTGATGCTGAAGGAGAATTGGAAGAGTTTCCCAAAAATCAATCCAAAAAGGCTGATGAGGGCAATGAAGAAAACTGCAACTAATCCTACACCAGACTAGCTCATCTCTTCAACTATATTTTCATTAATCAAAAGCCATCTTTGTATCTAATCTGGCTTGGAGAGCATATGTAGCGTGTATGTGACCTACGTCACTCTTGGCCACCAGTCTATTCAGTTATTCCTATTGATTAAAAACTTATTCCTACCAGTCCTGTATCTATTCAGTAGTCTCCCAATACTCCCTGTATCCATTGGATATAAAAGAGGCCTATTTACTCTGTAATTAGGCAGTTCTTACAAATACAGGACTTTGACCAGTTCTCTCATGAGACTCTCTCCTCATGTGACCATACGCTACCTTCTTAGGCAGTCTACCATTACAGTCATTGTCAAACAAATAATTGGTTATCTCACTGGAGCTTGAGTTCTCACCTTGCACAACAAAGGAAATTTGTAATTTGAGGAACCAAGGTCTACTTTGTCATCCACTTTGATCCCAATTGGGAACGTGCAGAATGACATCCTAGAAACTGAACTTGCAAATATAGATGCTAGGAGGAACAGATGAGCAGGTGTATTCGGGGGGCCAAATTGTCAGCGGCTTTTATAGACTGGAGTCTTGACCAAAGCTGCAATAGTCACAGTAACATGAAGGTTAAATGGTGGGTCATGCCAGTCATGCCCCAGAGTACTCCTCATTAGCATATTGCCCCGGCTTTCTGATTTTGCAACCTATGCAGTACTGAGTTCACAAGGACGGAGCTCCATATTGCACTTGATAGGCTTGGCTTTCTGATTTTGTGACCTATGCTGGTATATCTAATCATATGATGGTCTATTTTGAGCGTGTGATGTGAACGGCAGGTCCCAATTCTGTCAGGGCACCCTGTAGATTCTCTCAGTACACCTTCTCACAAATGTTAACTGTGGTGACATGCCAACTCATAAATGAGATGGACAATAATATGATAAAAGTAGTATATTCAATAAAAAGTTCTAAGAAAAAGAACTACAAAATGCTGGAAACTGTAAGCATGAATGTTGAAAACAGTAGACAAAGAAAACATACTAGTCATAAGTTACCAATGAGCCTGTTGATCATTGCATCAGTCACACCCCAAGTGATCATAATATTGATTGCCAGTACTCAGGGTTGTCTTATTGTCTAAATCAGACAAAGAGACAATGGACTGAAATTATATATATATGACACCTACCAATATTGAGCCCTCAGTCAATTGTACAAAAGACTGAGGGTGAGTCACTTAGTTATATTACACACTACAAACCATACTTACCTTGATTGAACATACTTAGAATCTAAATAGAGTCAATTGTACAAAAGACTGAGGACTGAACGTACTTACAATCTGGGGTTAAACTTCTATCAGGTTATGGCTTTTTGCTGCCTCTGACAAATGAAGCGTTAAACTCTAGTATTTGCAAGTGAAAGAAATCTCTTATCTCTGCCAGATTGATTATCCAATTTCCCTTGATATCCTTGCCCCTTCCTCATATCACCAGCACTATGCCCTTGGTAACCAAGACTACAGACTTGCCCATGCCCTTGATGGCCACTAGGATCGCCGAGATGAGACTGGTGGATAACTCAAGTAACCTGACCATCCTTCCAGTAGGAAAGATCATGTTGTCTTGGAATGGGCATGTTCAAGACAAAGACAATGGAAAGTATGTGGTATTCACTTCAGGAAATTGTATCTGTTTTGGGAGAAACACCTGTTAGAAACATGTCATGTAATTTTCAACAGGTTTTTCCCCAGATAATCCTTTGAAAATTTCCTGATTAGGCAATTGTTATGAGTTTTTCTTCAAGAAAAACTTGTTAGAAATTACATGACATGTTTCTAACAGGTGCTCCTCCCAAAACAGACATAATTTCCTGAAGTGAATGGGCATATACAATGAAACTGGAGCTCTCAATGGTGCAGCTCTGGGAATACATCTTCAACATGTGCATGTTTTGCTTGGACCTCAAACAAACACCTAGCTTGTGCTTTCCTGAAGCAAGCAATTTCCCTGTCCAAACAGAAGCTTAGAGGATCCTGTAGAACTGTGGACATACCTGAAAGATTGTCATGGAAGTGCTGTTCCTGTGAAGCAAGTCCAACTTCTACAGGAAGCACTCACCACAAAATGCTCAATGTCTAAGCCACTTACAGAGATAATTGACACTATCTTTAATAATATTGATTGTGCTTTTGATGCTGGCAATGTCACCAAGGATCTTCTGAAATCCATTGCTGCTCTATCCTCTCTGTTGGATGAATCCTTCAACCATATATGTTCCATCATTTTGCAAGACTTAGGACAGGTTGGGAGGACCAGGAAGTATGGTCCAATGGAAATTTGTCAGTTTCTAGAAGGTGAACAGGTCTTGATGGATGTCAACAAGTCTGGAGGCATGCCTTTAGGCACAACACCAACAGCCCTTGTTGCAAAACCCTCCTGGGTTAGCAGATTGACCTGCTCCACTTGTAAGGCTTGGAATCAACCAGTGCATGTCCATACAGGCCACATGGTGCCTTGATGTATCCTTGAAGGTGGTGCAATAGAAGGGAAGACACTAGAGGAATTGAAGAAGGCTCACCTTGCATATTACAACAAGAAGGATAAAGATGGAAAGAAGATATTGAAGAATGACATTCATGCCAACAGGAGGAGGAAGTGCATTCACCCTGGAGGGTATTTCTAACACTATAGCAGCCTACTTAGCATTACAGAAAGTGAAATTTAGTCCCTCAACAAAGGAGGAGTTTGCAGGACTTGCATCAGATACAATCCCATCAACCAGAACCCTGTGAGACATTGAGGACCTAGAAATTGATGCCTGGATTGTAGAGGATGGAGAAGAGAAGGCCATAGCTGGTGAAAACAAATGCACAGCTCTCTCTTGCAATTCCCATACAGCAGAACCATTCTTCCTGGACTCCAGTGCAACTATTCACATCTCCCCAGACAGGAATGGCTTTATCACCATAAATCAGATTTTCAAAAAGCCAATTCAAGGGGTAGGTGGTTCTTCTATCCTGACCACTGGCATTGGAACAATTTGCCTGTGCACTTCAGATAGCATGTTCTTGGAGCTTGGAGATGTCCTCTATGTTCCAAAGTCCACAGTACAACTACTATCTGTTGTGAAACTTGCATGAAACCATGGGATTGTAACCACATTTAATGAGACCAGAGCCACCTCAACAAAAAGGAGCAATGGCAAGTTGATTAGCATGGCCATGCTCTTTCCCAAGCAGGACCTCTATGCACTAGACATGTCCACCACCCTTGCACTCACTGTCCATGCATCACTAAACCTCATGTCATGGCACCTTTGACTAGGACACTGTAAAGGCAACCTCAGAGAGCTGTGGAACTCACACACACAACTAGCAGAGAGATATCCAAAGTGTATTAGCTAGTAAGCTACAGTGTACAGGCCTAGCTACTCACCTAGCAGAGGGATATCCAAAGAGAATAAGTCTGAGGGATTCATATACCAGGCTGCAGATGCTTCAGGGGCCTCAGAAGCATGGGAATCAACTATGCAGTACACAGACACCACTGAAAAGAGTGTGGAAATGAAAAGATGAAAACTTGGACATTGCCAGGGAATGGATTGGTCATGTGACTAGTACAAAAGCAAGCAAGCTTGAAGGTCATGTAACCAGAAATGCAGACACAATAAGTGACAGATAATACATGAAGGAACAGAGATAGAAAGAAAGGGAAAAAGGAAAAGGAAAAGGGAGAAGAGAGTGAATGTATAGGAAGGAGGAGGAATGTATGGGAAAGAGAAGGAGTGTAAGGGCTCAGAAGGGGAAGGGCTCAGAAGGGAATGTCCCCTTACAGACATGCTAATTTCTAATCTATCATTCAGATGAGGTGCACTAGTATGATTGAAGGTATGCCTTCTTCCTTTCTATCCAAACCCCCAGTTACCAAAGGAGAGGGAGGAGAGGGAAGGGCATAGAGCAATGCAAAGATTAGAAAAGATCTGGGTAGATCTCACAGGACAGTCAGCAGTGCTATCATGTACAGGCAATATCTATATTATGAACATTGTTGACAACTATACCAATAAACCCTGGTCTGTGCCACTTAAAACTAAAGATGAGGCATTTGAGAAATTAACAGCATGGATTCTAGCATAAGAGAATGAAACTGGCTTAAAGTTGAAAATGTTGCAAACAGGTAAAATGGGGAACTCAATAGAGATGGACATAAGAAATGGTACAAAGAGAAGGGGATTATTCTCAAAGTTGGGGTGCCATATACATCTGCCCATATGGAGTGTGTCAAACACATGCATTGAACTCTCATGAGAAAGGCTTGGACAATGAGAATTGCTGCAAGGTGTCCTCCATACCTTTGGGATGAGTTCTATTTGACAGCAACTCATCTACATGGTAAAACCATAACTTTGACAGTCTGTGAGGTAACCCCAGACAAGCTATGGTATGGGAAGCAACCAAACTACTTGTACATCTGCAAAATTGGCGGTTAAGTCTTTGTTCTAATCCAAAACAGGAATAATCCCAAGATCTTCAAAAGGTCCATTGAGTGTATGCTAATTGGCTATGACCAGAATTCAGTCATACTGATGTTATGATCAAACTGCAAGGAAGGTCTATAGCTCCTATCACGTCCATTTTATAGAAAGCCTCATCAATAATCAAACAACAGCCACACACCATGCACTAGAGACTCTAATTGATCTAGCTACTATGAAGTCCATTGCTAAAACATCTACCCTCATACCAAACACTATAAATGTAGACCAAGACAACAACATCCCAAATGTTCCTGACATAGTCACTGAAGACAAGGAACAAGTCCAAATCCAAGTATGACAACCTACCCAAACAATTATGCCAACAGAGAAAGTTGACAATGGGGGATGGGGACAGACAAGAACAGTGAGAGTGGTAAGGGAGTCCAAAGAAGCAGCTGATTGCATAAAAGAAATGAGAGCAGGGTGCAGACAAATAATCAAAGACTTAAGGCAGGCTCCAAACAACAATGTTATTAACAAACAAGCACTGGACCTCAATCAGGCACTGGCAGCACTTAATGCAATTGGGGACCTACTAGACCTAGACCCTAAGGCTGACACAGAAAAACTGTGGACCTGGGAAGAAGCCAAGGATTCATCTGATAAACAACACTGGGAAGAATCATACTGCAAAGAACTCAAATCACTACACAACATGGGAGTCTAGACCCTCATTCCACAAGAAAAAGTCCCCTAAGATGAATGTATACTGAAGAGTAGGCCTATATTTACAATTAAGCATGATGGGAGATCACCAGATTCACACAGCATGTAGTACAGGGATTTAACCAGGTATATGTATCAGAAGTTAACATGCTAGTGAAGATGGTATTTGAGAGGCTAGATAGAGCCAAAATTTACTAGGTACAAAAGCATGTAAGTCAATATAGAATAACAGTAATGCGATGAACACACCTCAGTCTTATGCATGGTAAAGTGAGAGCCTCAGTCTTGTGCATGGTAAAGTGAGACAAACTGAGGTGTGACAAATATGGAAAAAATATTTATAGTGACATAGGTGAACACACATGACCCCAACATACTAAAGGGTGCATTGATAAGATACAGATGCTGCTGATTGCAGAATACCAACAAACCCTGACTTATCTCTGGACATTCCTTTATGCTGATGAACCCAACTTTGATCCAATCAGAAGATAACAAACAAATGTGACTTGGATAACTCAGCAGAAGAAGAACCATTAATGATCCATTGTGATATAACTTAGGCATTAACCAACCAGGTGGCTACCAAATGTTCAACAACTAACAACCTATCCTAAATGGCACATCAACCTAACAACTTCACACTAATGGTTACCAACTAATGACTTTGTCAAATCAGCTACTAGTCATTATCACCTATCATTGTCTTAATGACTAGCAACCTATTCAACCTTCAGCAGGACTTTGGCTTGGCTAGTCACATAACTAGTAATGGCCCCTAACTGGCATCTGCACCAGATTGTACCTGCTTTTGCATTTAGCTATGGACCATTTTCATTTTTATTTTCTTAATCAGTATTGTACTGGCAACTGTTACCCCTTTATCATATGCAGCTGCTATAGTTACTCTACTTACCAGTTTCTCCTTTTGCTTGTTCTAATGTACATATAAATACTGCACTGTCAGTAGCTATCTAATCATTAAATTGAATCACACTAGTCTCCCCTTGTCTCACTTCAGACCTAGCCTCAGATCTCTTTTGACCTAGTCTTGCTACTGACTGATTTAGGTTTACCCAGTCAAGTAGTGTCCTTGCTTGCCCTCTAGGCTTAATAGTACTGTTAATTCTAACTTGTCTTTGTTAGTGCTATTTGGGCACACTAGTTTTTGTTTTTGTTAATGCTAGCACCTATAGCTAGCAACTTGTACATTTTGTTAACCTCATCCTGTTAAACACACTAACAACCTTTTAGGTCTTTCATTCAACAGATCTTTTCCCTTGACTACAAACCAGTAGTCACCTTAACAACAAGTCTGTTAGCCACTCCTATTTACATCCCTTTCCTTAACAATCCCAACACATCTCTTAATGGGTTTTTGGGACTTTTGCTGACTCCCTTCACACACTATATAATGTTGCATCATTTGCTAGCTTCCCTAACTCGTTGGCCTTGCTTGTTTGTTTCCTGCATGGCAGCTAGGCAGCAAAGCAGTGCATCAGCATAGTGAATCAAGCTCACTCTCTAACACTCCCACTTGTGTAGAGACAGAGTCTCATAGCCTTTACAAATTTCTAGTGTTTGTTATGTGGAAGGGCTTTTGTGAAAATGTTGGCAACCATGTCCTCAGTGGGAACAAAATGTATGGCAGCTTGATCTTTAGCAATCAAGTCATCATGCAAGTAATGATACTTGCATTGGATGTGCTTTGTCTGGGATCTGTACTGCAGTTCCTTTGTCAAGATTATTGCCACTTAATTGTCACATAGTAGAGTGGATAGATCCTTTTTGACATGTCATATGGCTATGATGCCATCATGATTGTTGTGGACAGTGTAGGTAGGAGCGCACACTTCATCCCTACCACTACCACCTGCTCTGCTCTGAGTGCTATTAATTTGTACTATAAGGACATCTAGAAGCTTCATAGCCTATCTGATGCATTTGTATCCAATTGGGGCCCCCAGTTTGTTACAGAATTCACCAGGGAACTGTACCAACTGTTGGGAATCAAACTTCAGACCTCCACCACATATCATCCTCAGTTAGAGACCCAGACAGAGTGCATCAACTAGGAGTTCAAACAGTACCTTTAGATCTCCTGCAGCAAATGGCAAGATTGCTGGGACAAGCTGCTCCCAGATGCAGAGTTTCAGTACAACAACTATGTGCACTCTGCAATGCAAGCCACCCCCTTCTTACTCAATAGTATAATGCTTGCATGGGCTTTGAGCCATGCCAACACCCCTCTCTGAACAAGTCAGTCAATGAGTTTGTGAACTACATAAAGGAGGTGTAGGAGGAGGCAAGAGCTGATCTAGCTAAGGCCAAGGATGACATGGCACAGTACTACAGCCAATGTCAGACTCCAGCACCAGAATACCTCCTAGAAGACAAGGTCTACCTGGATGCCAAGGATATCCAGACCACATACCTGTCCAAGAAACTCTCTCATAAGTTCCTGGGCCTATATGTGGTTGAGCATGCAGTAGAGTGCTTAGCATACTGCCTGCATTTACCCCATTCTGTAGTATTCATCTGGTATTCCATGTGGTCAAGCTCAATATACTTTGGATATACCTCTGCCAGTGGTGTAATTTCCACAGCTCTCTGAGGTCATCCTTACAGGAACCACATGCAGCTGATTAGGCCACACCTCTGCTGTGCATTCCAAAGAAGGATGGTATGCTACATACAGCACTGGACATATGCCAGTAGAATGAGAATACAGTTGAGGATGTGACACCCTTACCTGACTAGGAGGTCATTCATAAAGACATCATGCAGGCACACATAAGGTCAAAAATTGACCTCATGGATGCATGTGAGCAAGTGGGGATAGTCAGACATACCCAAAACTGCTTTCATCTTTCATAATGATTACTGGAACATATTTCAGTAATCTTATGCAGATTGGAGACTACAATGCTCCAGCAAGCTTTCAGCAATTGATGACATCTATTGTTTGGGACATCATTGGTCATTGGATGCATATGTATTTAGACAATGTATTCATCATATTTATCGACTCTGATTCTATTGAAGAAAATGAAAGGCATTTAGGCATAGTCTTTAGAAGACTATGCCAGAACAAGCTGTATCTCAAATGGAAGAAATGCAAGCTGTATGCTGAGTGTGTAGAGTGCCTCAGTCATATAATGGACTATCAGGGGATACACCCTGATGTTATCAAGCTCAATAGAATCCAGGAATGGCACATTCCTAGAACCTATAATGATATCTGATGGTTTGTAGATTGGTAAATCATATCAGCAATTTCTTGCCTGATATATCTCCCTACACTGGCCTGTTGATGGCTATGATGCAGAATGGGTCACTGTTTCAATGGTAACCCTTGCACTAGCAATGCTTCAATATGATAAAACATGTCTGCAGCAGAATACCAGTAATCAGGCCCATTGATCCTTGTAAGGAGGATTCTATATAGCTAATATGCAATGTCTCAAAGACAAGCATCAGAGCAATGTATGGACAAGGTCCTACTTGCTGGCTTTATATCAAAGAAGTTCACTCATGCCCAGTGAAATTATGCTATGCATAAACTTGAGACTCTGGTCATTCTAGAAGCCCTTCTAAGTGGGAAGACAAACTTCTAGGCTATAAGATCCATATAATCACCGATAAAAAGGCACTTGAGTTCTTCAAAACTCAACAGACACTCATAGCACATCAGCAGCAGTCACTTCAGGAAATTGTATCTGTTTTGGGAGAAACACCTACTAGAAACATGTCATGTAATTTCTAACAGGTGTTTCTCCAGATAATCCTTTGAAAATTTCCTAATTAGGAAATTGTT
>JAGDQM010008578.1:0-10073 GCA_017580835.1 Termitomyces bulborhizus
AATTGATGGTGGGCGATGGTGCGTGCTATTTTTAGTGCATCGTCAAAAATTGTCAACTTCAGTGAACAGAGTGAATTGGGGCTTATCATTGGGACAGGTAGATATGGCGAGGTATAGTAGGCATCCCACAAGTGAGTGATATGGTGTCCTCTGGATGGTGTTGAGCTCCTCCTGTGATAGGGAAGCTCTGTCAATTTTCCTGAGCTTGAGACCTGGGTCCATGGGGAGAGATAGTGGCATAGCTGATTTCTGACCAAATTGCAAGATGATTTTGTTGATCAGAGATGTCTGGGATAGGTGAACAAGTGAGTGTTTTTGATCCCATTTGACAGCAATTCCAACGACAAATCTTGGCATGCCCAAGTCAGATATCGACCAGACAGTCTGCATCTGGTCCTTGAGTCTGTCATTCTCAGATTTGCAACTTGCTATCACCAGGAAGTTGTCAATGTGGAGTGCAGCTGTTGTTGTGCCACGATTGGTCTTGTGATAGTAGATACAGGACTCACATGCTAGGTGTGTGAAGCCCTACAAGATCATGTTGTTCTTTACATTATGATTCCAGATGTGGCCTGCCTGTTTCATGCCATACAGGCCACATAGTAAGCACCGCACCCATCTTTCCTTCCCAGTTTCTTTGAAACCTTCAGGTTGCTGCATGTACTGGATCTCATCTTTGGGTAGTAGTCTGTAGAGGAACGCAGTTTTGACATCCATCTGTGTAGCATCTCAGCCCTTTGTGGCTGCTAGGTGGAGAAGAATTTGCCACGATTCCATTTGTGCTGTGGGCGAGGTTGTCTTGGTGTAGTCTTTTCTGAAAACTTGCTTGTATCCCTTGAAGACTAACCGGACTTTAAAGCATACTGCCTTTCTGTTTTTGTCTTGTTTGATTTTGAAGACTGGACACCCCTTCCTCACTTTGTGTCCCTCCAGTACATCCTTGTGTGGAATCAATTTGTAAATGCCCATGTCTTTGAGGGATTTAAGTTCGTCCCTGTAAGCGTCCTCCCAATGTTGTGCATCAGCTGACTGCTGTGCTTCCTTCCAGGTTCAAGGCTCGTCTGTGAGGTCTAGTGTAACAGGGTTGTCCAACACTTCTGCTGAGGCTAACAGATGTTCAATCTCCTTGGGCAAGGCTAAGTTGGCAAGGTCAGGTATGTTTGCATTGATATCCGGTATGTTGTTGTCCACATTTTGGGGCTCTTCAACTTGTTCATCTGTGCCTCACATCTGACCCAGTTCTAGCCTCTTCTCAGCTTGTTGTGCCTTCACATGGTCACCAGCCTCTCTTGAGTCCTGAACTGCACGTTCTAAATGGGTGGTAGGAAGATTGTCTCCCATGGCTTTCACTGTGGGCATTGGTACTCAGCTGGATCGGTGTGGCCCCTGGTTTATGATCAGTGGTACTTCATCATGTGGGCATTTGTGATCATTATCTGCTGTATTTGGTGCTGGGTGACCTGTTATGTTGTCATTGTTGTCTGTAAGCAGGGGAGTAGGTGTAGATATTGCTGTGATCTGTTCAATCGAAGTGGGTTCATTGATCCTATCCTTCTCTACTGTTGTCTTGACACAATTGGTTGAGACATGTTCCTTGTGCCATTCCAGAAAACACACATGGTATGACTCATGAATTTGTTTGGTCTTTGGGTCATAGCATCAATAGGACTTTGAGTTTTGTCCATATCCAATCAGTATGCATTCTATCCCGCATGCGCTAAGCTTTGGATTGTGGTGATTGAGAGTGAGAACAAATGCATGGCAACCTATCTCTCTCATATACGTATAGTCAGGAATGCATTTATACCATAGTTCAAATGGGGTTCTGCCCTGAAGGGATTTAGTTGCAGTTTTGGTGTGCAGGTGTGCAGTGGTGAGGTAGAATTTGTCCCACAGTGATTCTGGACATTTTGCTGCTAACCTCATAGTCCTTGCCTTCCCTAACAGAGTTCTGTGCATATTTTTGAGTCAGCCCATGTGCTGCAAGGTGTAGGGAGCTCTGTATTCATGTTGGGTGCCCAAGGAGGCAAGCCATTTCTCCATTTGGTGATTTTTGAGCTCACCATCATGTCCTGTTCTATATATTCCTACTTTCTTGCCCGTTTCAAGCTCTCTTGCTTTCTGCCAGCTCTGTAATGCTGGGAACACGTCACTCTTGGACCTGAGTGGGATGGACCAGGGCATGTTGGTGTAGTCATTGACTATATTCATCACATATGTATTTCCAGTACGTGACTGCACATGCATAGGTCCAGCTAAATCTATCCACACAATTTCTAGCACCTCAGTAGCCCTACACCCTTCCTCCCACACTTTAGGTACTGGTGACCTTGTCTGTTTGCCAAGAATGCAGAGGTCACATTTCAGTTGTGTGTTGAGGGAAGTAGGCAACATACCTGGGAGTAGACCTGCATGGGCCATTTTGGCAACAACCTGGTAATTGACATGGCCAAGTTGCCAGTGCCAGGTGTTGACATTGAATGGATGTTGCACCATGAGAGCATGCTCAGCCAGCACGTTCTGTAGGCTGAGTGTGTAGAGGTAACATCCTGGAATAAGTGGTCCTGAGGCAAGAAGCATTCCGCTAGTGTTGTCCAAGATGGTAACCCCTGTGCTACTAAAGGTGATTGATGCACACATGCCTGTAACAAGTGCAGATATGGAGATAAGTTGTACAGTGGACATTGGTATGTAGAGTGCATTTTCCAGTATTATTTTGGCTTTGTTCTGGATATGCAGGTGGATAGTCCTGACACCTAATGCCTTAATGGAGGTGCCACCAATTCCTCTGACTGAATGTAGCGGTGTTGCTTGCAGCGTGATAAAGTTGGACCTAGAAGGTGATATGTGAACTGTTGTGCCAGAGTTGAGATAGAAGGGTTTCTTGTTGAGGGATGACAGGACAGTGCATTCTTGCTGGTTTAAGGGTGCAATTGCTGTAGTGGCAAGAATGGTCTCGTGGCCATTTGCAAGGTTGTTGTTCCAGTTGATGGAGGTTCTGAGGTCGTGGCCAGCATCACTGACGTCATCCTCGATTGCCATAAAGCCTTGATATTTGAAGAAGTTGGTGGTATTTGTTGGGGTAGTAGATGCAATGCCAGTAAACGTGGTTGACTTAGTGGTCTCAGGCTTTTCGGCTTCAAGCTGTATTTTCTGAAGGTGTGAGACATCAACTATATATGCCTGTCTGTCAAGTCCTTTCACAGCAATTCTGTTCTTTGTTCCTCCTCCTGTCTTCATGCCTGTGTTTGCTTTCCCTCCTCCTTGCGTGGCCTTTTGTGCAGTTTTAGATTCTTCAATTGTTTTGCCAGCCATGCCTCCTCCTGGCCTGATACACCACTGCTTGGTATGGCCGCAACAGGAAAAACCCAGTGCAAGGCAGATTTCACAGCATGACCACCCAGGGCCATGGTTATGTGTGCCGGGGACATTCTTTGTTGCAACAAGGGCCATATTGGATGTGGTGGGTCTGGTAAGGATAGCCAGGCTGTCAATAGTTTGGAAAGGTTTGTGGACATGGGCTGAGGTGTAAGGGTCTTTTGCCATGGAATCAGCTAGTCCTCATGACACCTGAGTCTGGATGGATTTGAAAGCTTTATTGTTGATTGAGTTTAGGAGTGCAATACACTTGCAGAGGTCCCTGTTGATAGTCCCAATTGCAAAAGCGCAATCAATGAGTTTGCAGATTTTCCTGGCCGTGTTCTTGATGGGTTTGGAGACAAGTGCATATGTGGAGAGGGCTTTGCATATGAGTGTGACTTGTTTAACGGGTCCCTCGCTCTGTGCTCGTGCTTTCAGGGCATTGTAGCACTCCTTGGCAGTGCCATCAGTAGTGAGGCCCTCCTGCTTGGCATTGGATATGGCTGTGCGAATCACTCCAATGATCAGATAATTGTTCGACAGCCAGTTGGAGTGTGTGACAGGCTCAGTGGCAGGGTCTGGTTCAGTGACTAGTTGTTCAGGTCTAGACCTGAGAGCGAAGATGTACTGGTCTAAGCTGGTTTGTTGCAGAAATATTTCTAGTTTGTTCGACTATTTGGTGAATTCACCTGTGGTGCAATTGAAAGCAGGTTCAGATGCAGGCCAGTGGGCATTAAGTTTGATTGCACAAACACAGGGGTAAGTGGCATCACTGGCTAGTGTGGATGCAATGGGGGAGAGTGATCCCATGGTGTAGTGGTCCAAGAATAAGGACGGTTAAGGACAAATGTGCCCAGATAGAGACAAAAGGAGACATGTGGGTAAGGTACAATCAACTGGAACTAAGTGTCCGCAAGTGTGATATAGAGTCAAGTAAAATTGCGTAATCAGAGTGCAGAGCAGCAAGGTCCCATAACCTGTTAGAACCTATATCACACTAGTATCTGATACAAGGATGTAACCTCAGTTCAATGTGCGTAATTGACTATATTCATGTTGTACCTGATACAAGGATGTAACTATTGGTACATCATGAGTAAAGTGCGTAAGGTACAGAAGTGGTAGAAATGGAACTCACACTCAGTTCAATGTGCATAATTGACTGAGGGTGTGGAATGGGAGAGTGTCCTATTTAAGTAGATACGGGACAAAGGGAGCTTTGTCCCTAGCATGACGGTGGCCAGACAGCAGCCAGACAGTGTGTGTAATGGTGGAGAGTGTGATTTGATTGAGGTTGAGGATGTGTTGTCATTTGTGGGCATGTGAGCGCTAACAAATTTATCCTACATTTCTACCATAGCATTGGCTGTAGTGGTAGGGTCAACTTTGACAGGTGACAACCCCAAGGACATCAAAGTTTGGGGCCAGAAAGCCAATCTGGAACATCTACTTTGCTAGCAACCCACCCATCACCTCGCCTAGTTATTTTGCCCTCCTACAAGCTACATGCAGCATGACTTTCATAGATCTTGACTATGGATGTGCAACCCCTCTAGCTGAAGATAAATGGCTGCACTGCTACAACTGCAAGAGCGCTGATCATAACCAACCACACTGTACATATGCTAACGTAGTTAGATGGTTCACCAACAAGACCAAGGCCAACAAGATTGAGGAGACAGTAGAGTTTGCGGCCTCTTAACAAGCCACTGAGAGGCAGACATACCACAGATAGGCGCCAAGGACAGCTTAGAGGCAGGGGCAGGGGTTTTGGAGGAAGGGGTGCTATCCACCAGGACCAGAAATTTGAATGATACTAGTACACCAACTACATAACCACTTTCTTGCAAACCATCCAATATATATATATATATATACATGTTCTGTTTTTATTTGATTTTATTGTGTCCTTTTTCTATGCTACATCTGCAAAATCTATGGGTCTGATACAGGGGTCAATTTACTGGGCCTATAGGCAACAGGTAACCTGAGTGGGACCCCCTAACTGGGCTGGGAAGTGCCTAGATGGCATTGTTTTTACAAGGGAAGTGCCATGCAGCAGCCCTGCTGAAGTAGAAGGTGTTACACACTAGATATGCTCCCCCTTTTAGACTCCATAGAAGCCCTAGGAATAGAACACCAATGAGAGCTAAGAAGGGCAGCTGAAGCAAGAACTGATGAACACAACCCACAAATACTCCATAAATGTTTCAAGAAAAATATTATAGAGGAAATATGGGACCACTCTAAACAAAACCCAAGGTGATGAAAGAGATACATGCTCTGAAAGCAGACTGGTTACACATCCTAAATAACAGAGGCATGGACAAATCCTCCAAAGCAGAGGAGGCAGCAATAATCAGTGAAAGGATACAGAAGCTAGAAGCATCAAGATTTATGAGA
Source organism: Termitomyces bulborhizus (assembly GCA_017580835.1). Classification (NCBI taxonomy): domain Eukaryota; kingdom Fungi; phylum Basidiomycota; class Agaricomycetes; order Agaricales; family Lyophyllaceae; genus Termitomyces; species Termitomyces bulborhizus. Next base: position 5,764 of record JAGDQM010008578.1, read on the forward strand.
GCAAGGGATATGACAGACGTTAATTACTTCCTTAATGGCAAAACCATGTCCAAGTCATGAATAAATATGAATAAAAATAGAAATACAAGAGACATAATAGTGGCCTTAAAAAACCCCCTCAAAGAGAGCTTGAACTGGAACAAAACTCAGAAAAAATGTCAGAAATAGCAAAGGCACATCATGTACAACTACAAACAAGGGACCTACCAACAAACAGACAACACAACAAGAGGGCAATGGCAGAAGCCCTGAAATACACAACAAAGAAGATATCCATGGAATAGAAGGGAACCTTGGGGGCACTCATATCAAGGGAAGAGATTGAAAAGTTGATAGCAACGCTACAGAAAGGAAAGGCAGCTGGACTGGATGGCATAATACATGAATTATGAGTAGAGCTAGCTGCAATGTATGACTCTGAGAAAGAGGAGCACCAGAGTTTTGATGTAGTAGGAGCCCTGCAGATAGTGTACAATGATATACAAGTCCACAGAATATGTAAGAACACAAACTTTGCAGAAGGCTGGCTATGCCCAATATACAAAAAAGGAGACAAAACAGATATAAGTAACTATAGACCTATGACTGTCCTAAACACTGACTATAAAATTCTGACCAAGGTTCTAGCAACAAGGTTGGGGGAAGTAGCACCACACGTGATACACCCTGACTAGGCAGGTTTCATAAAGGGGTGCTGTATTGAAGATCAAACCAAGCTGGCACAGACAGCCATTGAGTGGTGCAGAACAATGGAAACAAATGGCATGATTGTATGCCTAGATCAAGAGAATATAATAAGATCCTACATGCTTTCCTCTGGAAAGCAATGAGAAGGAATGGCATACCAAAGGAATTCACCAACACAGTGAAACAGCTGTATGCAGATGCTTATACAAGAGTTATATTAAACAGCAAAATTAGTGAGAGTTTTAAAGTTAAAAGAGGGGTCAGACAGGGTAACCCCCTCTCATGCCTGCTCTTTAACATTGCAATTGAATCCCTTGCACAGACCCTACGGCACTCAAAACTAAGGGGGCTGCAAACAGATGACAATATAGAAAGGATAATTACCACTCTATTTGCTGATGACACCACCATGTACCTTGCAGAAAATGACAGCTTTGCCAACCTGGAAAAGATACTGAAAAAATGGTGTGAAGCCTCTGGAGCTCAATTCAACATACCCAAGACTGTGATCATACCAATGGGTACACAGGAGTACAGGAACAACCTACTCTCAACAAGAAAGTCAAACCAAGAGGACCAGGCCATCCCTGGAAACATAAAGATTGCTAAGGATGGGGAACTGACAAGGCTGCTAGGTGCCTTTGTTGGCAATGATGTAGACAGTGTTAGCATCTGGACACTAACATTGTAAATCATAGACAGAGACCTTAAAAGATGGAATAGAGGAAGCCCCTCACTAGAAGGCTGCAGATCAATTATCAACATGGTAATGAGGGGCAGAACCCAATACCAGGCAAGAGTGCAAGGCATGCCAAAACAGATTAAGGAAAAAGATGAGAGATTTTACGTGGAACATAGACTTCAAGCCCACAATAAGCCTGGCCACCCTTTGGCTCCCTATGGAGGAAGGAGGAAGATCCTAGACATCAAAACAAGGAATGAGGCCATTGGGGGGGATGATGACCAACCCAAGTGGGCAAAGGTGGCAGACAAACTCATAAGTCAGAAGATGGCTAAGTCACACAGAGAAGACGTAACAGCCCTGTCAATACCTTTTCTGCAGAACACAAAAATAAACACAAGGAATGGAGGGGAAAACCTCCCTCCATCCCTACAACATATGCTAAAGGCTGCAAAAAAACATAATGTCACTTTCCACATACTAATACTCAAAAAAGGGCTTAGAGGGGAGATGCCAGCCTGGTACCACTTGGATCTGGCCTTGGTCAAAAATGTTAGAATACACTCAGAAGGATGAAATGCCTGCAAGAGAACCACAAAGTCAGAATAGTAAGAGACATGAAAAAGATGGCAGACAAAATTACACCCAACATAAGTCCAGAAGAAACTGCACCTGCCAGACCTGTAGAGACAAAAGAGGCAATGGCTGCAAAAACCCACACAGATGCAGGACAGAAGCAAGGGAATACCTAAGTAAATTGAGCAGGCAGTGGGACCCAACCCAAGTAGAAGATAAGAGAAAGGATGAAGTGGAGGAAAAGTACCTACAGAATGAGGAGAGAAAGATCTTTGACATGGATATTACAACAAGAGGAAGCCTGAAGGAAGGGTTTTCATGTGTTTACCCAAAAGTATCAGATAAGACAACAAGACATCAACTATGGCCAAGAACTGACTGAAGGCAAACTCACCACAATGTACATAGATGGATCATGCAAGAGAGTCAGAAATGGACATCCTGTGGCAAGAGCAGGAATATGGTTTGGAGAGAACAATGTCTGGAATAAAGCTGTAAGGCTGCCCTGCAACATCCCACAGACAAACAATGCAGGGGAAGCTGTGGCAATTCTAGAAGCCATACAAGCAGTGCTGGAAGACCAAAACATACTGATTAAGAGCAACTTGCAGCTGATGCTAGACAACCTAACCAAGCACCTTCAAGAGAGAGAAAATGAGGGATGGATTGGGTCACCTAATAAAGAGATTATGACAGTAATAGTTGCAAACATCAGAGTGTGGAAAGGACTCACTCTACTAGAGAAAGTAAAGGCCCATGTAGGGATCAAAGGAAATTTACAAAGTAGGAAGGTACTGGGAGCACATAGCAGATTATGAAACCAGGGCAATGTGCCCCAAATGTAGATCTGTAGAAACTATGGAACATCTATTGATAGAATGCAAAGCCTCAGGGCAAATGGAGGTATGGAAATACATAGAACTCCTGTGCAAGAAAAAAGGCATTGATATGCTGGTCACCCATAAAATGAGAATAAAACACATGTATTTTATTAAAAATAAGTAAAATACATGTGGTCCCTATAAACAAGCTGAAAACTGTAAGCAAAAAAGGTTGAAAACAGTGGACCAGGGACATACCTAGCCAGCAGTGCACCAATAGCCCAACAGCAATGGCAGCAGCAACCAATCTGAGGATGCCACAGCCATAGGAATGAAACCATCAGCCACAATCAAAGATCAGAGCTGATGGCCAAGTTCTGAGACTGTGGCAATGCCAGCTGTCTTGGGTAACAACCAGCTGGCCCTTGGATCATGACTGAGGCACCTATTTGGCCCCTCACAACGTCACTAGGCAAATGCAGGCTTTCCTGTAGCCACTCAATCCCTCTTGCTGGACTTGGCCTTTCCCCACCAATACCAGGACCCAGAACTAGGAGGAAGGCAGGTGTGGAGAGAGGTAATGAGAAGGGGAGCCACAGGAATGGAAGCAGCAGGAATGGAATGAGAGAAGGATCTCAGGTAATGGAAGCATGAATGATGGAACACCAGATATGTGGCACCTACGTGTCATCATGATCACTTCTATGCCACGTCACCCAAACCATTAATTGCAGGCCAAAACAACGCAGAATTGCGTCAGAATCATGCAACATGATGGATGGGGAAGGGTTATAAAAGGAAAAGGGTTTTGGGGGAATTGGGCAGGTAACGTCTGGCATGTGGCTCGGATTCCCCAGGGAGTGGAATACCTAGGCTTATAACATGACTAGTCTCAGGTCTATTATTTGTTTTTACATTTTGAATTGTACCCTGTCAAAGGTCAGGCAATTGGGCCTTTGAATTAGAAACAATAAATAAAAACTTAATCTTATTTCATTTGTGTTGGAAAGAAAAAGGTGTTTGATTTTGTGTGAAGTTAGCCTTGAGCAAATCTACAATATTTCTACACTTGCGCATTGATCTTGACACCCAGACTTAGAAATTTCATCAGCATACCTGGGTGACCAGCTGAGATGTGCTATAACAAAAAGAGAGAATAAAGGGGATAAAGGCACTAGGAGGTTCATGTCCATTGTACTCTCTGAAGCATCCTACAAAATATAGAAAATTAAATGCAAATGGAGAATAGGAAAGAACTCAGACCCAGAGTAGCTACCTACATGGAACAAAATCAGAGTGTAAGGGCAACCTCAGGGAGCTGTGGAACTCACACAACTAGCAGAGGGATATCCAAAGATGTATTAGCAGGTGGCTACAGTGTATAGGGCTAGCTGCTCACCTGGCAGAGGGATATCCAAAGAGAATAAGTCTAAGGAGTCCCTATGCCAGGAGGTGGATGCTTCTGGGGCCCCAGAAGCATGGGAATCAACTGTACAGTACACAGAAGCCACTGAAAAAGGTGTGGGAATGAAAAGATGAAAACC
>JAGDQM010008579.1:0-10026 GCA_017580835.1 Termitomyces bulborhizus
GTCCGCCGAGTTACAACAACGGTTCAGGGTACAAGTAGGACTCTCGCCCCGCCTCTTAGCCCCGCATAGTGGCTTGCTGGCAGTTATAAGCCAGATTCATTCATTCATTCATAATTACTGGCCCTTACGCAAACATAGTTGCAGCCGTAAAATCGAGGATTTTTTTTCTGTTCGTGGATGTCCTCCCTTTTGTTTTGGCCTGCGCTGAGACTCACGCAGAGAAATCTCAGTGGTATTGGCAAATTCGCCCTGCAGAATCGTTTCAAGGCGGACGCCTATCGGCAGAGGTCTGCTCTGAAGTTCTAGAAGAAACGCCGCCCATACCCCTTGCTTAAGAAGAGATCCATCGATGTCACCGAATGAGATGGATATTGGTGAATGATTTGTCAGTCCTTTATTCTATCTGCCTTCGCAATGAATGTTTCTTGCCTAACCGTATTGTTACATGAGTCTCATCGTGAACTTGGGATTGATTTTGGGGTGTGCCCGGACCGGGTGGCGGTCCTATTTCTGGAAAAGGTACGTAGGTAGGTAGATGGATAGATAAGGTTTCTCTTGGAAGGGATGTTGAATAACGCATGACGGACCATGAAAACCACAAGAATGCTGATCTCTGAGACGAGTACTTACATTTGAGAAAATAAATAGAGTGGATTTGCCCCGAGCTGATTAGTAAAGCATGGTGACGCGTGACGCCGAATTGTGCGCGCGTTGGTTCATCAATTCAATTTATGGAGAAGTTACAGCAGGGGTGCCATGCTGCAGCCATCAGGTTCTCAGCAAGCTCTGCTCGCCACACTTGGGATCCGCAAAGGAAGTATGTCACAGGGAAGGTAGGAATAGTACTGAGAATTATAATTAAGACGGCGGCTAGCATCCATGTTCAATCCACGGTATGAATCTGGTATGCGTTGCGCAATGCGATTGAAAGAGTGACCGTAACTCCATGAAATATAATTGAAATAGAATTCGTTCACGATAAGTTCTTGTTTGTTTGTGCTCCAAAAAGCTGGCGGCCAAATAAATACTCTAGGTTAATCCATGGGTTTTCACCTGGCGCTCCATTTCATTTAAGATTAGATTTACCCTACGTGGACTGAAACGACTATCTAAGTACGTTCTTTGTTGAAATGTAGGCCCAAATTAACTTGTCCGCGTTGTTTCGGATGAACCTGATCCTTACGTCCCTGTGCTGTCCATCGCCAAATGTCCCTTATGTGAGTATGGTCACAAGGCCCGTTTTAGACCGAGTGTTTGGAGTGAAAGGCCGAGTGATTAGAACGCAACATTTTGGTGAGTAGTGGTAGTGACGTGATATGCGGTTTCGAGATAAATAAAGGTCCCTTGCAAATTTTAACCGAGCTCTTTACTTCCTATTCGTTCCTGCTCATCCTTGCAAGACGTGCCATACAACTACTTGTGCTCCACTACCATGTCTGGCGAGAAGCAGGTGCTCAAGCTGACTACGGATGACGAAAGGCTAGAAACCGTATCAAAAGAGACGTCACAAGCCGAGCTTGAGCGGTCAATGGAAGAGAAGAGGCTTGTCTGGAAACTTGACCGCCGGATCTTGCCCATCGCTTGCTTGCTATATCTATTTTCTTGTTGGTCTGCTCTCTGATAGTTCAGACCTTAATTTACTGAATGCTCCATTCACCTGTTCAGACCTTGACCGCTCGAACCTTGGGAATGCTCGACTTCAGCATCTCGAAGATGATATCCTTCATGGCGATAAGACCGGAATATTATTTGATTGGATTAACTCCATTTTCTTTTTGTCTTTTGTGAGCTCAGCATAGCCATCAACTTTTCATTATGGTTACTGTTGATCCTCGTGACAGATCTTGTGTCAAGTTCCGGCCACCATCGTGTCTAAATTAGTCCCGCCACGGATATGGATGGCTTCAGCTGCTATTGGATGGGGTATCTGCTCAACCCTGATGGTATGAGGGTTCACGATAGTTTTCCCCTTTTGGCAACTCAAGAATCGATAGTCTACTGCCTTTGGTTTTGGTTCAATGATGACGGCTCGAGTCTTTTTGGGTATTTTTGAAGCTGGATTCGGACCCGCGATCCCTCTTTATTTCTGTGGGTGTCTTGTTCCTCTCTCGTTTATGGACGTACTCACTTTGAGTGATAGCTCTGTTCTATACGAAACAAGAAATGGGACTGCGGGTGACTACTTATGAAATTGGGAATTTTTTTCTGTGTGTGCTGAGGATGAAACGCAGATGGCTTATTGGTTCGGCTTCGCAGCAGTCGCTGGGGCCTTTGGCGGACTACTTGCGTTCGGTGTTCAGAACATCCATGCTAACATCGAGAATTGGAGAGTCTTGTTCATCATTGAAGTAAGTGCATTCAATCGACGTGGGTCCTTTGATCTACTTCGACGCACTTCTATGTATATGTAGGGAATACCTGCCGTTTTTCTTGGCGTCCTGACGTTTTTCCTCCTCCCAAACCGCCCTGAGTCTACAACATACCTCACGGCAAGGGAACGTGAGATTGCTGTAGAAAGAATGAACAGGGCAACGAGTGGAGATACGGGAGCAGTGGTTAATCGAGGTGTGTTCATCCGAATCTTCATCATCTATCTTGTTGCTGTGATTGATATTGAGAGTAGCTCATATTGTACTCGCCTTCAAGGATTGGAGGGTTCGTCTTTTGTGCAGCGCTGTGATTTCGACTCACCCTGATTTCTTCCCACTAGATATATGTTGGAGGTGTCGTCTACTTTGGATTGAATTGTGCTCTGGCTTCTATTTCTGCATTTTTGCCCACCATCCTGACAACTCTGGGGTACAGTGAGTTTTCATGCTTACCTTACTCAACGACGACCAGTCAACTGAGATTCTCGTGAGGTGATGGACGTGCACAGTTGTTCACGGTTCCACCATATGCTGTTGCAGCCGCTGTGCTTCTCATCTTCTCCTATTCATCCGATAGATTACAAAGTCGGGGTGTTTTTATGACAGCGTCTTGTTGTATCGGCGGAATTGGTTACCTGTGCGTTATTCCTCTCTCTTACGTTGTATCGAGTGATGATGATGCTTCGTCAATATGTCAAGCATATTACTTATCGTTCGCGGGAACACTCACGCCCGCTATTTTGCGACTTTCTGTATCACTAGTGGGACCTATACGACGATTGGTTTAATCATTGCCTGGTGTAAGCCTTATTTTCTTTCGGTCCTTCTTTCGCTCATCGAGCCTCTACGTAAGATGCTCATAATCTTGGTTCGGAAACAAAAAAAGCCACTGGAATTCCCATGTTTATGGCCATTGGCCAGTGTGGAAGTGTTCTTGGATCACATTTATACCCGAAGACCGACGGTCCAGCATATATGTAAGTTTCACTCAGAGATATCTGACATATACATGTGCCCTAATCAGAGACCGCGACACTAGCAAGGGATTCGCGGGTCGGTGTCATTTTTCATGATATCGATATACCTCATCTGATAATTAACTTTAGTTGGTTGCGCTTTAGAATTCCTCGCCGCCGTGTGTTGCCTTCTATTGAGTGTAAGGGCGAGAAGACCTCTTTCTCTTTCCTTTTTATAATAATTCACAGATATCCTATCGCATTGAAAATGCTCGTCGAGACCGGGTCTACGGTAAACCTGATGAGGATGCCCGTGTAGATACCCATGACTTCGCAGACAAGGTGTGCACAGGCAATGCTCCTTCCGACCCTTGATAGACTCTCTTGCAGGCCCCGGATTTCCGTTATGTCCCATGACTCGGTGCTAATATATTTAGAAATTATTCAGTCATTTTTTTAGATCGATGTTGTACTACAAGTTCTTCCGGATCCAGTGGTACAAATGAAAAATATCCTAGTAATGATCGAAGTCGCATGTCTCCTTTGGTAACCGGAATGGGCTTTGCTAAGCGAGTGATGGAGGGGGCAAGCGCAAGCCATTGGATATCTTGAACAATGCCTAAGTAGTAGTCACGCAACGCTCGCCTCGAGAACCTTAGAGGAACTGTTGTATACTAAGTAGTGTTCGAGCCATAATGACTCGGACGTGTCGCAATTTTACTCAAAGCTTAAAAAGCTTTGAAATCAGACTTAATCTACACCTACAATCCACCTATATCTACACTCAAAGGTTGACCGGAACCTAGCCGATGTCGCAGGGATGATTTAGACGTTATGTGGGCAGCGTGTGAAGTCTTACTTGATAATTCAAGGTCACAACGCGCTTCTTTTCGTCCACTGAATCAACCCAATAAAAATCTATTCTTCCGACTCTGTCGGATGCCCACTGCCAGGAGAACGTGAATAATTTAGGACTAGTTTAGACGAACACATAAGTGCTCATTACTGGCTACTTATACCCCGAGTAAATCGTCCCTGGTACTTGCCCCATGCATCCAACTTATTTCTCTTGCACTTAACTTTTCTGCGACTTTGAAAAGTCGTCGAATCAATGTGTTTTACGCTTTCCTGCCGGCGCCTTGATTAGCTTGTCCATCCCGCCTCTTTCGGATGCCATTATCTTAGATCGGTTTAGATTGTCATGGTGGCATGAGTCTTACATGAAGCTCTCTTAACCAGAGTAAATCGTACCTCGTCTAGAAGTGCGACTTTCTTGGTATTCCCCTCATGCCTGCGATTTCAACTGCTCTACTGCACTTACCTTGACAGCGATCTTGAAAGTCCTAGAGTGAACGGATTTCCGGCTTCCTACCTGCGCTTTGGCGGCCTTGATCTTTAAGCAGAGAAATGTATGGGTTAGCATTCGGAATATTCATTATCCCGATCGAATGTTCAGGAGGTGGAGTGGCTGTTGACACGCTGTCTCTCACCAGAGACGGGCCGAAGTACATATATAGCCAAAACTACTGAAACCCGTGAGCAGAAGTGTCGAAAACTGTAGACATCGGGAATGGAGACCCTTGGAATCAAAGGAAGTGGCAGTACCGGGGTTCGGGGGCGCCTATCTGCCCTCTTTCTCTTCCTCACCGTCTTCGGCCCCTCCTGCATGCTATACCCAACGCCATGCCTCCGTTCAATCGTGATGACGCTCCCATGCTTGACAAGAACCCGGATAGTGGTAATGGACAACGGAAGAAGGGTCAAAAGAGAGGAAAAATGGAGAAAGTAGCTCAAGATATAGCATGCCCATTGTGCTGCAATTATAAAGCATGGGTCAAGGTTTACAGGAACATAACTATAAAGTGTACAGCAGTGAACAGGGTGGCAAATTCACAAGTATACAAATGAAGACTTACCAGGATTGTAGGCACAGCTAGTAACTTCATCGTCCACAACTCTCTACAATCAAAATGGCATTGCTGAATATAGGTACTTGCATAATGATAATAGTTACAGGACTTCTTGTTGTTAACAGTTACTCAGTCGGTGTATAAACGACTTAATTGTAATCTATATACCTGTTGTTAACAGTTACTGTAGTTTATGTTAATATTATATCTCTAGGCTCATAAGGTTAAATAAGGTTAAACGGCACATACCTCAGTCGGTGTATAAACGACTGAGGTATCCCCGATCTCCGAACCCGATTCCATATTCTTAACTGTATAGTTTTTCAATCGTCCTCCCTTGCGACACACTGCTCACATGCGTACCATGATCCCTCTCCAACACTCCCCCGGACTCGCGGTACGCGTCATGCATCACATAAACGGAGGGCGACGCAGAATTGGTGGTGCTGAGAGCGCGGTAGCGGCTTCGTGAACAAGTCCGCAATGTTCTCAGCGCTTAGCACGTACTCGATCTTGATCTTTCCCTCCTCGACCGAATGGCGTATAAAGTGGTGGTGTACGTCGATGTGCTTGATGCGGTTATGGTTCCGTTTGTTTTTGGCTATTGCAATCGAACCGTTATTGTCATCCTTAAGGGACGTGGGTGGGGGAACGCTGAAGCCGATTTCTGCCAACGCTGAGAACATTCATTGTATTTGCTTGGCTGCCCTTCCCAGGGCAATGTACTCTGCTTCCGTCGTAGACGTCAAGACTGTATCTTGGTACTTAGCACTCCAGCAGGTGGGTCCCCCAGCCTGAATGTACACTCCCCCTGATATAGACTTCCGGGTATCGACATCCGCTGCAAAGTCCGAGTCGTAATATCCACGTGGTATGTAGTCCTTGTATTCTCGTCCTCCGTACCGCAGTTTGTAAGATATTGTGTCTTTGATATACCTCATGACGTGCAGCAGTGCTAGCCAGTGTGGCTTCCCTGGATTTGCCATGAATTGGCTGAGGCAAGTGATTGCAAAGGCAATGTCTGGTTGGGTGCCAATCTGAGCATACATCAGTGAACCGAGTGCCTCGGAGTACGGCTTATCTTTCATATACTGGCAATCTTCCTCCGTCGTAGGTGCCTGCAATCGGCTCAATATGATTCCTGGAGGTAGCGGCATGTATTTTGGGGTATAGTCAGCCATACCGAACTTTTCAAGAGTGTGTTTCAAATATTCCTCTTGGTCAAGTGTGATGAGTCGATTCTCTCGGTCATGTGTGATTTGTATGCCCAGTACAAATTTGATGTCTCTGAGGTCCTTGACTTTGTACCTCTCTCCAAGTTCTTTCTGTGCCCTCTCCACTTCTGCTTTCAACGACAACATCCCTGATGTGTTGTCTGTGTAGGTGCTAGTGACCGTTCTCTCCCCATTGCTTTCCCTTGACCTCACTGATTGATCTGCCTCCAAACATCTATATCCCAGTCTTTTCATTTCCTTATCTAGTGTCTTCCACCAATTCCTCGCCCCATCCATTGTGCCATACAACGCCTTGTTGAGTAATGAAACCAAGTCCTTCCCACCATCATCCACACCAGTGTCTGCCATCTCACTCCCCCAGACCCGCTCGCCCTTGTTCACGTCCACTTGGTACACCTTGCCCATCCGTACTTTGTAACCCTCAGGCTGTTCCATCAGTATGGGGACTTGTGTCAGTGCATTGAGGTAAGCGCTCGTGTAATTGACTTGCCAAATCTCATAATCCTCTATGGTGCTGACTGCCAGGTTCATTTGAAGTGACTCGTGCTTGACAACTGACACGTACGTTGCGAAGTAATTGACCCCAGGTATCTGTGAAAAACCCTTCATGACCAGTCTGGCTTTTCTCCCCACAATCCTGCCATCCACATCATACTTTATCATGTACACCCACCTATTTTTCATGGTTCTGGCACCATCAGGTCTCTCCACAAGTCTCCACACTTTGCGCTCCCGCATCCTTGCCATTTCCTGGTCCATGGGACCGTGCCACAGGTCAGGGCAATGCATGGCCTCCAAGTAGGACTTTGGGACCCACACCTCATCAGGGTTGGCAGTTCTTGTCAACAAGGCACTGGGCATGCTCGCATAAGTCTCCTCCTTGCTCTCAGGGCCATCATCCTTGAGGGCAATCAGGTTGACGACAGGCGGCAGAGTGGCTCCATCCAGAGTCTTTGCTGCCAATTGGGCAGATCTGCAGGGTTTGGCAGGAGTCAACAGGGCAGGAGCTGTAGACCTCAAGGTGTCCACTATGGGTGCCAATGGCAGTGGTGACGAGGTGAGGGTAGGTCCATCATTCACTACCACATACATGGGGACATCAAATACCTCATACAAGTCAGCTGTGTCATCACCCCTGCCATTGGGGAGTGTACGGTGTCCAAGCCCTTCCTCAAACATGACATTGTGGGACCAAAAAAACCTGCCAGTGGAATGCTCAAGCAGCTTGTAATTGCCAGGGCCAAAATATCCCACAAGTACGCAGCGTATTGACCATGGGTCCAGCTTGCTACCCCCATCCTCACAGGGCACTTTTGCATAGGCAATGCATCCAAAAGGGCGCAAGTAGGAGACGTTGGGTTTGGTACCGGTGCGTATTTCATGTGGCGTTTGCCCTGGGTGTCTTGAGCTTGGAATAAGGTCCAGGACATGCACTACTGTAGATGCCACCTCACCCCAGTAATGTGCGGGTAGGTGAGAGTCGCTAAGCATACTCCTGGCAAGATCGAGGATTGTCCTGTTCCTCTGCTTGACCACACTGTTCATAGCCAAGGAGTGTGGGGGCATCGTTTCATGCCTGATCCCATGCCGTTAACAATACATGGCTCACAGTTCATTGTCAAACTCCTTCCCCCCATCAGTCTGGACATACTTCACATGGAATCCAAACTGGGTCTCCACTCTCACATCAAATGTTTCTAAACAGGCCACAGTACTCTCCTTAGTCTTGTGCATAAGAAACCAGACCTCGCAGTCCGCCGCTGCTTGGTCAGTCACAACTAACATCAGTGTCCGACCACTCGCTGTTGGGACTCGAGCTGGGCCCCATAAGTTGAACGCGACCTGTTCATAGGGTGCTGACTCTGGAACTACCACTGCATCAAATGCATGACAAGACTGCTTGCCCATAATGCAGTCCTCACACTTGCCATTGGTAGACATCGACGTGACAACAAGTCCATCAACTGTACCCTGCCATATCATGTTCTGGAGGGAGGACTCGCCCACATGAGCAAGACAATGGTGCCATGTCTCGAGGTCAGTTGGGTGGTTTAGCGAGTGCATGGCAAGGGCGTGGGGCAGTGGCAAGACAAAGTCAATGACAAACATAGTACTGGACATAGGGCACCGCATGAATGGCCGACCATCAGGCATGTAAAGCATTGCACCATCACCATCAAGCCCAAGGCGCACACCCTTGCAGACAAGCAAGCTGATGGACACCAGGTTGTGATCAAGGTCAGGGGCATGCAGGGCATTGTTGAATATGATCTCAATAACATCTCCCCCAAACTTTACCCACTTTCTGATGTGCCCGCAACCCAAGATGGCAAACAAACCCTTTGCAGCAAAACCAGTCTTGCATGAGTCCTCAGGAGGTCCATACGTGACAAAATTGTCGCAATTAGTGAAGAAGTGCTGGCTCACTGCGGAGTCTGCATAGGTGACACAATCATGCATTGTATCATTGATCAGGGCTGAAAAGGCAAGGCACCTTGGGCTCAACACATGATTAGCCAACATCACCGCCAAGTTGGCCTGAGGGGCAGCGGCGCTCTGGGTTGCAGAGGGAACTGCCACAGCAGGGGCACTACTGTTGCCTCCCCCATGCATCTTCTTCCACCAATCTGGATACTGCCCCTTGAGTCCACCACCCTTCCTAAAACACTTGTCTATCGTGTGACCAGTGCATCCGCAATTTGGGTTGGAGCAAACACCCCTGTCTCTGGGGTTATGGCTGGTCTGAGTTACCAATGCCTGAGCAGACTTTGCAGGGGCCACAGCGGCCGCACCATGGAGCAAGAGCGCATGTGTTGTCAGTCTCACGATCACACTCACTGACATAGTCTTGTTGAGCAATGAGCCAGTAATTGCCACCCATGAGCTTGGCATTGAATTAATGACATATGTGCAAAACCGGTTGTCATCAATACCAGCACCCTGACTGTTGGCCTTTGACCACGCAGTCCGCAGTGCTGTGAAGTGGGCCTTGATGCTGGTGCTGTCCACATACTTGATTGAACTCAGTTCTTCCTCCACATGGATAAGACCTAGGTTGGACTTTGCATCATGCAGGGCCGTCAAAGAGCTCCAGGCATCCACTGCTGAGCTGTCCATTTTGACCCCAGCACCAATTGGGTTGATGACATTCAGGGTGATTATGCTGTGGGCAAACACGTTGCATTGCACCCATTCATCCAAGGTTGGGGTGGTCACACCCCACCAAGTGGCAATCGCTGTAGCTGAAGCAAGTGGTTTCGCTACGGGCCTCACTATTTCACCGTTGAAATATCCCAACAGGCCATGCCTGTGGGCGGCCTCTGAATGGAATGGAAGCAGTCAAAGGTGACAGACAGCTGGAATAGAATCAAGCTGGAATGACAGGATGGAAGTATGATGAAATGGAAGCTGTCAGATGTGACTGAAAGCTGGAATGAAACCAAATGGAAATAGAATGGTGGTGAACTCTGGAAATGTACCAAAGCATTTTCAACACTCCCCCATGAACCAGCATGTCTCTAATTTCAATAAAGCCCCATCTTCTCTCTGCAAAATT
>JAGDQM010016847.1:0-29019 GCA_017580835.1 Termitomyces bulborhizus
GGAAAAAGGAAGAGGGAGAGTGAATGCATAGAAGGGAAAGGGGATGTATAGGCTCAGGAAGGGATGTCCCCTTACACTACCTGTTACCTGTGCTGCTTTTGTAGGTTTAACAGTGATTTCTTCTTGCTTAGTTTGAACCAAACCGGTTTCTGGCAACTGCACGTGGAATCCCAGCTGATCCTCCCCTTGGTCTTCAATTTTCCCACCTCCCTGCAACTGCACTAGACAATCAACCCTATTTCCAAGTTGACAGGAGCATAATGGTAACAGCACATTATAGATTCACATGATTCAGTGATCCTCCACATTGGTATACTCATTGAGCAGCCTGACCTACAAAGTCTTCCATTCACATGCAAACAGTGTTGAAGAACCATGATGTCTAGGGTGTTTTCCACACAGGCGCACTTAGCGAGGAGTCAAACCCCCAACCTTGTACTTGGAAGATCATGTGACCTCCCTGGGGACTGCGATAGTGCCAGCTGAGCCACCGCAGCCCATCATAGAGCTTTAGTGTATATTCACAGTCTTTATTCCTCTCTGGTCACAATTAGGATGACCAGAGTATATTGTCAGATATCTCTTTTTTTTTCCTTTTTTTTTTCTTTTTCGGTGGTTCTATGCACCGTTAGGCGTGTCTACAAAGTTAGCTCCTAGCGGTGAGATAGATGGCGTTTCTTGTCCAGTAGCTCTGCATATATTTATCTCAATCATATCGCGAGTGAGATGTTCTTAAATATGAATAAGTGCGCAGGTATCAATTAATACCGCCGAAATTTGGCACAAATGATTGATTTTCGTCGCGTCTACACCAATGAGTGTAGTAGCGTGCGTGTCTCAGCAGGCCAAAAATACGCAGGTGGTGTGTAAGGGTTTAGTAATATAGCAGCTGTGCAACACCGCAAGAAGCATTTCCTTCAATCTAGTTTCTTTTTTGAGCTTTGATTTGATTGGCATGTGAACCCTACATCCCCGTTGGTGTGCTCATTTACACTCATACACCACACAAATTTACGGAATCTCCGTGATACAGATAGGGGACAGTCCCGAACAAGCTCCACCCCAACAATCAAAATTTGCATATCATTGGAGCGCCCACTGTACATCAAAGATTCGCCGCAGCTGATTCAAACGTCGCATAGAAACGAGAGTCACGCGTTCCTTTGACACAAAAAACGATATGTCAACTATTTTCAATTTTCAATTTTTACAGGTATTAGTGGATGAGGCAACGAGGACATTAGGCGACAGTAAAGTAGGTATTTACTTTGGTATATTACGGATGGAAGGAGTAGTGGGAATGGGGGGAGGGGGGGTAAATATGCATGTAGATGGCACAAGCGTGGGGGTAGCGGAGAAAGTCAACAAAAGGTATAAGTACAAAGAAGTTAAATATTAGAAGTGCATAACTTATGAAGCGATTCAGACCAGGGAAGTACGAGAATAAAGGAACACGGTCCAGAAAGAGTTGAAGTAGAAAAAGGAAAATAAAAGCAGAGTGACTGAAGGAAAGTGTCATAGTACTAGTATTAGAAAATTCGATGTTTTGGGTAGATCAAAAGGTCGCGGCCGGATGTCGACGAGCGATGGATTACAGAGCAAGATGGGTGGGAAGGGTCGGAAGTGTACCCAATCCACAAAACGATGTCAGGATAGCAAGCAAAGAAGTTCCAAAAAAATCAACGATTGGACGGAGGTGGCCCCCATAGTGAAGACTTAGACGTAAAGGTAGGGCTGCTCAGTGTGTTGACCAGTCGAGTCAAAGTGCACCATCGCGTCGTACGACACGACCTGCGCATCGAAGGATTGGTGGTGGAGGGGAGCACTATCGCCCTCGAGTACGGGATGATAACTCTCCGTGAGGTATGGAACATCGTAGTTGTAGTTATATTTGTTGACCTCAACGGGGGGCGAAACGGACGACGGCTGCTGCATTTGACTATGGTCCTGACGATAGAAGTACTGTTCAGCGGGAGGATCGGCCTCAGGCTGGATATCAACAGTCGTCACTGGGGTGACTGCCGCGAACGATGGTTCGACAGACAAAATCTGAATCCGAAAGAAGATAAAGAAATCGTACACGTATTAAGAATTAATTCGTACCTGACTCGATTGACTTTGCAAAGCATGGTTCAATTCGCTAGACTGAGAGATCAGTACAGACGGTGGGGGCGTTCCTTGAGGGTGAGGGCTACCACCAGGGGAGACAGTCGACGAAGGCGACGGATAAGTGCTTGTCACATTTGATGCCTTGCCAGCAACGGAAAGGCCTCCAATAGCGCCCTCATGGACAGCATACACAGAGTGATCAAGAAGATTCACAGCGTCCTGCGAACAGTTGACATCAAGGCCAGACATGAGCGTGGCAAAGTGCCCAGAGACACTGGAAGGAGGCTAAGATTTCAAGGTCATTGGATCATTTGGAACACTTACCACGAGCCACGCCTGCTTCCTAGGTCGTGGTCATCATAGCAGCCCACTTGCTCAGAGAAATAAGTACTGTTGAGACTAGAATCACTCGTCGCGACTGAAGTAATCGATCCGAACCGAGACAAGGAATAGTAAGATGCGGGTGTTCCTTCATCTTCGTCCTGTTCACTCTCGCGATAGGCGTACGATTGAGAATCAGGTGAATAACGCTCACTATCCCCGGAACTCGTGGATATCATAGACGGGGTGCTAGCGGCACCGAAGGAGAAGTTCGGCGACGGCAGTGGGCCAGGAAGAGGAGGTGAGACGGTCCGAGAGCTGACTGCATAAAGATTATGCTCAGGAAGAGAGGCTCTTGCGCCGTTGTATGGTGACAAAGACGAAGGCGACGGAGGAGCGGTATTTTCCGGAGAAACACGGAAGTTACCCATCGAAGCTCGACGCATGTCCAAACGATAAGGCGCGGAGGTAATACGGGGAGTAGGGTTCAGAGGGCTTCGGCAAAGCGACCGGCGGATGGGCGCAACAGCACGGGACCCATAGATGGCACCGTTCTTGGCTCGAGCAAGGGGTGCATATGGATTGCTAGCCAGCCGCTGAAGACTGGCGTCGACAGAGCAACGTCTGGCGAAAGGGTCGAACTCGTCAAGCAAAGGACCGTCGAGTGAAAAGTCGGCGGTTGGAAACGCGTTCACTGGCAACGAACCACGCCGATGAGCATGCAGGTTGTTCCCTGGGTAGAGAAGCTGTGGGTCCACGATGTGATCTTCCCATGTCGAGCGTTTGGGCTCTGTCGGCAGCGAAGAAACACTGCTCGAGAGCTCAGTTGAAGTCGACGAGGGCTGCGATTGGGGGATCTCAATGGCAGGCGGGGTGGGTGCAGAAGAAGCTTGCTTTTCGTCATCAGACGACTCTGTCTTGTCTTTTACCTCGCCGTCTCCATTTTTTGCGGCTTTGTTTGCCTTGAGCTTTTCCTTGGCTCGTCTGATTTTTTTTTTTTTGCACGTGTAAGATAGCAGCAAGAATGATTCAAGAGTCTCGTTTACATACCGATTCTGGAACCAAACCTAGAATGGGATTGGTGAGAACTGAGAAAAATGATGACAACGGGGACATACCTGGACGCCTCGGGCAGTCATGCCAAGTTGAGAGGCGAGCTCGACACGTAGATGGCCGTTGGGCTTTGTGTCGCGCTTGAAGATGGCCTCGAGGGTCCTGAGCTGGGTTGTTGTGGTCCTCTTACGGTGCTTGACCTCATTGGGAGTGTAAGGATAGAAGGCGCGAAAGTCGACGGAGGAGGGGTCCATTGACAGGCCTGAAGGGAAAGGAGTGGCAGGATGGGTAGACTGTAGGTGGGGATAAAGAGGGACAGGACGGGAAAACATTTGTAGAAGGACAGGGACGAAGATTATAAACTTAGGCGAGGGGGGACTCACAGCATGGGGCGAAAAGAACGGAAAAGTTTGGCGCAAACAAGTTTGGAAAGACAGTATCTGCCCCGCCTGTTTCCAGGCACCTGATCTTGTAAACTTTTATCTATTTCACATTCCCTGGTCATGTTACTACACAAGCATATTCGTATAATTAGGCTCTTCTACCATCCAACAACACAAGTACACTGTCCCAGAATAAATCTTACCCGCTCATATCCATCCTTCGTCCAAGGATCTCGTCCAAGAACCCTTCTTCTGCACGTCCAAACGGAGAAGCCGCTAACAAAGATCTCGTATCCCGCTTCGCTGCATTATACATGCCCTCCATCACCTCTCTTGCTCGGCACACCACTACATTTCCACACACATCATCGATGCTCATTCGCTCCTGGGGTCTCTGTCGCATCATATGCTTGATTATCTGCAGAAGCTCCGGGCTATCGTCCAGAAGGACCTGTGAAAAATCATCGCGACGAAGTCTCTGCCAGTCTTCGCCCCTAGAAGCACCAAGTGACATAATCAGTTGATATCCCCGGGCGGAGAAAAAAAAACACCTACTGATCGGGAACTACTATATTCGCTGCCGCCTCTAGGATGGTCATCCCCAGACTGCAAACACCACATGAGAATCATTTTTCAAAATCGCAGCCAACTGTGAGCACAAACCTAAAGATGTCAGCCGCCTTGCTGTAATAGTCTTCTTGTAGAATCTCAGGTGCCAAGTATCTTTTGTCACCTTCTCGTTCGAAGCCTTTTGATCCCGTCACCTTCTCGAACTGGCCCAAAAAGGTGGCCATCCCAAAGTCACCAATCTTCAGCCGGCCTTCCCCAGTGACCAAGATATTCGAAGGTTTCAAATCCAGGTGAATGACCCCAGCATCATGGATAAAGCGGAGTCCCTGGGATTTTTTTTGATGGTTAGCGATTGAGATAACAAGCGATCCGAATAAGCACTAATTTACTTACGTTGCTTAGATCTACAAGGATCTTCCATACCCTGTCTTCGCTGAGCTTCCGATAAGCATTGCCGAACGTCTCCAGGAACTGCTGTAAATTCCCCGAGGTGCACAGCTCCGTCTGAATATAGAGCACGTCGTTCTCCTCCCAGCTGTCGATATAGGCCAACACGTTCGGATGATAATTCCCCTCATATAAGGAAGAGGCAGCGGCGACCTGCGCCAGATGCTGCAAAACTTGTACTTCTTCTTGCAATCGGAGTCTATAAAAAGATACATCAACGTCAGTTTACCAGCCCTGAACAAGAAATTTCCCTATCGCCAATTACTTACCGATGCCGAGGACCTTCAACGCGCTTGGATTTTTTGACTGCGTAAACCTCGCCGTCGTGACCGTTCTTGCACCGGACTTTGATGACTTTGCCAAACTCTCCACTCCCAATCTCACTGTCAACCTCAAAATCACGTTCAAATCGACTGGTCGGTTGGTCCTCAGCAAAAGCCTCGGAATATGTAGCCGAAACCGATGACGGGCGGTTGACCTGAAGCCGACGTGATGATGCGATGCTTGGCGAGTTTAGCGTCCCGGTAGAACTACTCGAAGAGTTCGATGCGGTCCGTATCATCGACAGCTTGAATGCATTTTTCTGCAGCGGGGACATATGTGAAGTCAAGCTGGTCACTCTCGAATCTATCATCATCCGGTCAGAATACCACAAGCGAAACGCAAATTATGTGAGCCCACCTTTTTTCTTCGGTCTTGTCGGTGTCCCTGAAGAAGAAATCGATTCACTTCCACTTGAAAATGCCCCACTACTACTCCGTCGCATGAGCCATCGAGTACGCAAGGTCTGAGGATTCTCGTCGTAGAACGCCGACGCGGATGGCCGACCAATGCCAAGGCCCCCATAATTCTCCCGCTTCCCTGGGCTATCGTCGTCATCATCCGAATCCGTGTCAAAATTCAATGGCAGTACCGCAGGCAGGCTCTTCCGAGGCCCATTGCCCCTCTTGGATTCGAAGTCGACGCGGGGTCCGACTTTGACGGCAACAGCACTCTGCCATGCACGCTGACCAGCTGGCAAAAACGTCTTCTTGACCTTCTTTACCGGCGTCCCAGGAACCTTCTTCTTCCCTTCTGGATTCTTGGAAGCAGCCGCAAGTGTGCGCATGATGAAGGCGTCAACATCGACCCCTTCCCTTGAAACAGCATCATCTGTGCCAGTGACAAAGACGCTCGGCCATCCTGAGCCAGCTTCCGGTCCGGCCCCGGGAGTTACCAGATTGTCCTCATTGTCTGAGTGGATGGAACCGACACTTGTCGAGGTGCCAGGCATCACATTGAGATAGTCCGTACCGGCCTCATGTTCGTCATCTAATGCAATGCCGGAGTCACGAGGCTTGTACTTGAATTGCAATGTTGAATGTTTCATCTTCTTTGTTCTGGGTGAGGGTGTGCCTTCGGTAACACTGAAGACAAAGGAAGAATCTTGCCGGCCGCCGCCAAAGAACATGTCTTCATCGTCATCGTCCCGGCCGCCGAATGAAAGCGAAGCAGCAGCAGGTGGAGAAGATTTTGGTGATGGCGACGGGTCTCTCGTTTGAATGGTGGTCCATGCTTGAAGGTTGTTGTTACTTGCTCCGGGTCCAGCATAGCTATGTCGGTTTTTGACCTTGCGAACAGCATTCGTACTAGGCGCCGGAGATGCTGATACAGACAATGACGAGTTGGTTCTCGAGCGACTTGCGGGCACGAAGTTGCCGGTTTCCGGAATAGCAGGCCCAAAAAATAAGGTGGCAGAGTCTTGACGATTTATGGACAAGCGTGAGGTGACGGGTGGTACAGGCGTGAGTTTGGGAGGACAAGGGCGTGTATTATTGACGCGGCGTCTCGGGGCAGGAGAACCTACATCTGACGAAGACGACGCAGAGGATGTTCGCTTTCGAGTATGAGGAGCTGATGGAAACGCGATGGCCGAAGTCCTTTGTCGTTGAGTGCTAGTGGCCACCATGGTGGCCTGTATCGAAACAATGAGTGAGACAAATGACAAAGAAAAAACGGAACCCACTTTTGTCGGAGATGATGATGAACGGACACTTTCCAGAAGTTCCGCAGAACGAGGCCGCCTCCGTGCTCTCCGCTTGATCACATGGCCACCAGGTGAAATAGCTTCTGCAACCTCTTCCTTCTCTTTTCCTTTACCTTTACTGCCTTGTGGCCCACTGAACAAACGATCATCCTCACCCGTCTCACAACCCGAGTCATCCTGCATCCCCTTGGGTTCGCCAAAGTCCGACAACTTGAGTCGTGTGAGGGTAGCGGTCTGGCGTTTAAGATGTGCTTCAGTCTCGGCCTTTGACTGAGGCGTAGAAGCAACAAATTTTGGAGCCGGCAGAGGAGCAAGACGGTCGAGCATTACGGCTTCTGACGCAGAACCCGAACTAACCCGCTGGGAAGATATCACAAGCGGGGTGAGATTATGCTGGCGGATTGGAGTAGATGTAGTGGACTTTCGCTTTGTTCCAACACCAACGCGGGTCACAGAGTTGAAAGGGTCCAGAGGTGGGGGGATGGAGTTGATTTGCTTGACGGAAAGGGCTGTGCGGCTCGAAAAGCGATGTACTTGCTTGACGGGGGTGCGAAGGGGCTGTGAAGTTGATGTTGGAAAGAATGGAGAGTAAGAGGAAGACGAGGAAAGAAATATAGAGCCATCGTCGTCATCTGAGGGAATAGGCTGAGGTTTTGTAGCATAGACAGTATGTAGGTGATGATGCGCCTGCGCAGGAGATTTGAAAGGAGACTGGAGAAAAAAATCATCTGGATCTGCGAGAACAGGGTTGAAAGGATTAGAAAAGAGAGGTTGCTGACGCAAAGGGGAAGGAGTAAGCATAGGCGAGTCATAAGATGGGAGATCTGTAGTTGGAGACGACACACGGCGAGGAGGCGTGCAGTGTCTTGGACGATAGGAAGGCGATGATCTAAGAGCAAGATAGTCCTTGGAGGGCGTCGAGACCATCATGGGTGGCGTAGCGTTTTGTCTAGCCCGGTCAGTTTATAAGTATTCCTCCATCACCCAAGCTTTTTCAAACAAGTCAACAAAGTCACGTGATCGCGTATTTCGTTGTAACATGAGGCTCAATCCCCTGCACATTGTTCTTCCTTCCCAACTTTTGTTGTCGCCCACTGAACAATGCCAATGTCCTTCTTACCTTTCAGGACGTCTCTTGTCGTCTCTCACAATGCCTCCCAAGTCGCCATTTTTCTTTCGGTTCGTTTGTACCAAAATGGAGCTAAGTGATCGGCTTTCTCCCCAACAACTTCATCACCCTGCTGTGTGTGCTCAAGCGTTCCTCGGAAATGTCATAAAACGAGTTCCTGGTTTGCTATCCCACGACTTACTAAATACTTATGTGGATGGCACTCGACGTCCTCCCTTGTGCCTGAATACCTGTACGGTCATGGTTAGATCAGGGTCAGCTTTTCCTCACAGTTCTTGAGTTGGCCGAGACCGTCGCAGAGGTCGCCTAGGCCGTGTTCCACATCGTTATGCGATAATATTGATTTGATGCCATAAAAATTTATTCTTTTCAAAATGACGTGCTGGCGACGGATCCAAGTGAGAGAGAATGTGTGCATCAGAAGAAAAACTCTCACCATCCTACCAAGTTTTGATCAAACGCCACTGGATTGACGAAAACAGATGCACAAATACGCGCATAGAGTACAACTTTGTAAATGAAGACAGGATACGTCAAAATTCGGATGAAATCACAAAAAGCACGACCTGATTGAACGCCACCCTTAAGAACTTTTCTTGGACGCAAATGTGAACAGGTGAAGAGCGGCACTAGCTTCAGTATAGCCGGAGGAACAGCGCAAAAGTGAGAAAGGTACGACCGTGGAAATGAAATCGGTCGACATACGTTATTGGAATAGACAGTTCAACACCTGAGTTGATCAAACGCCACTCACTGACATTACTAGTACAATGATGCCCTGAATGTTTCTCGGATGCAAATGTGAAGAGTGATTGCCATCTTTAGTACGCTCGAAATAACAGCGCAAAGTCGCAATATGCAAAACTTTGTAGATGGAATCGGGGGTACATCCTAGTGCCAAAAACATGCCAAGATACAGGAAACTCGAGAATCATCTTCTAACTTGTCAAAGGTCTATAATTACGGTTCATCAAAACCTGGAAGGATGCAAATGTGAGAGTGATTGCCATCTTTAGATTAACAGCGCAAAATCGCAGTGAAAAATTTTATAGAATCGGGGTATGTACTCGTGTCAAGGTATACAGGAGACACGATAATGTTCTTCCAAATCGTCAAAGGCCTATTTATACTTACGGCTCATCAAACCTGTGACAAATGAGATTGAAGGCTTATAGGCCGTATCATTGAGCATTGCCAACCGCAGCGCATAGGCTTGGATCGCAGTTTTCCCCAGCATCGGTGTGGACGAATGTTAGTTATGTTAGTCATATCTTGATTGACCAAAGGAGCGATTCGGAACGACATGCCCCTATCCATAAGCATCGCGTGTCTTCCAATATACGTATGGATGCTGAATCAAGATACACTTTCGGTTTGTTCGTCAGCGGGCATGGCAAAAATCCTGTGATCACGGAACTTTATGATCCTCAGCCCAACTCCGAAGTTGGCACCACTCAACTGTAACTCATACCCACTTGACACCTACCCATGGATATCTCGTGAGGAGTATGCTTTCGGTGCACGCTGTCCAAGCTAACAGGACCTAAGCTCTATTCTTCAAGGTGGCTACCACCATCCCCTTACGCGCTCATGGCAAGCCAAGCAACAGCTTACCAAGTCGATGTTGATGTATCCAATTTTTATCACGGACGACGCGGATGCTCGTGTTGAGATTCCAAGTCTTCCTGGTCAGTGCAGATGGGGTGTAAACAGGCTGGAAGAATTCCTGGAGCCATTAGTGAAGAAGGGTCTGACGAGTGTGATCTTATTCGGAGTTCCTCTCAAATGCAACAAGGTGTGCGTTGTATCCCTCATTACTTCCATCATAGACAAACGTAACTAGGACGCCCATGGCACTCCGGCGGACGATCCAGAAGGACCCGTAATTCTCGCAATCAAGCGACTACGAACTCTCTTCCCGGACCTATATATCGCCGCCGATGTTTGTCTTTGTGAATACACGGACCATGGTCATTGTGGATATCTCAACGAAGATGGCACAATCGACAATACCGCTTCGGTTGCCCGCATCGCCCAGGTGGCTGTCAACTATGCAAAAGCAGGTGCACATTGTGTAGCTCCCAGCGACATGATGGACGGTCGTATCAAAGCTATCAAGCGGGGCTTGATCGACGCCGGGCACGGAAATAGGTGCACGCTTATGGCATACTCTGCCAAGTTTGCGAGTTCCCTATACGGGCCTTTCAGGTGTCTTTTGAGTCAATTGAAGCAAGATAATGTGCTTACGTCCCTTTAGAGATGCAGCTGGCAGCGCTCCCTCTTTTGGTAACAGGAAGTGCTACCAACTCCCTGTTTCGGGTCGTGGTTTGGCCAGAAGGGCTATCGTAAGTTAACTTCTTCTCGTTACCATGCTACTGATTCTGATGGTTCTCTGCATCTTTTCTAGTTGAGGGACGCTCAAGAAGGTGCTGACATTATTATGGTAAAACCTGCACTTCCTTATCTCGATATCATTGGCGATGCCGGGCAGCTCGCTGCTGACCACCCCATCGCGTGTTATCAAGTGAGTGGGGAATTTGCAATGGTTCACGCTGGTGCTGCTGCCGGCGTGTATGATCTTAAAACGATGGCATTCGAAACAGTGGAAAGCATGATTCGTGCTGGTGCGTCCGTCGATTGATGAATGTCTTGAAGGGTTCAATTAAGAATGTTGCAAGGTGCTACACTGATCTTGACCTACTTCACACCAGATTTCCTCGACTGGTTGTAAAGATGGCGACACAAATCATGTATTGTATTCCATAGATTATCGGTCATAAGAAATATTATTGGAATGACGTGTTGAATGACTTGATCCGTTACCATCATGCTCGACCTGCGTCTGACCGTCTTTACTGCATTAACCATTCTTACAGTCTCCGTAACTGTGTATTCTGTTTTCCATAATACATATCTCGACACCTCCAACCCACTACTCACACACCTTTCGCACCCTCTCTCCAAGACACATTACTTCGCCAGTAAGGCCAACTTCCTCAACGTCTACCTCATCAAGAGAGCTTGGGCATGGACTACTGCTGTATTCTTTTTCTCATGGACAACAAGTCCTCCGTCCATAAGAACAAGAGAACGCATTTGGAAATGGGTTGCCCATACAATCATGTGGCTCATCTTCACAGGATGGTTCTTTGGTCCTGCCATCCTCGAGCGCCTCATTGTGGCATCGGGCGGTGAATGTGTGCTTGCCCTGCCCTCCGGAGATTCCATCACTGTTCCTGTTGAGCTATGTTTCACTAAATCTCATCTCTCGCCTTCAAGCCATCCCGAATTCTTCGTCACATCGTCCAGCTTCACGCCTCCAATCGACTGGCGTGCCATCCCACGACTCCGGAGAGGCCATGACGTCTCCGGTCATATCTTTCTCCTTACTATGGCGATATTATTCCTCACAGACCAGCTTCGATATTCGTTGCGTCTCGTCGAACGCGGTGCACTTCACGTAGTTGCAGTCGCAGCAAACGTCGTCATGATTTTGACTTGGTTCTTCGCGACATACACTACCTGCCTTTACTTTCATACACCTTTGGAGAAGATAACAGGGTTTAGTACGTATCGATCACTCCTCTACCGTGTTCTCATTTAATCGATGATATCTGTACAATAGTTCTTGGTGCATCCTGTTTCGCAATCACACTGATTCCTGAAGTAGAGGCTGCGGAGAAGCACAGAAAGGCGGAGAAGTTGAAGAAGAGTTAGTCAAAACTAATCGAGATGAAAATTCAACCTCATCCGCTGCAATTTGTATCTCAGGGGATCCTTTGAGTGAGCAAAAATGAAGAGTGAGATTTCACTACAGTAGTGTACAAGGTCAATGCAGTGTCCGAGTCTAATACCTTACATATACGTCGTAATCTAGAACATCCATCGCCAATTCAAAATGAACCAAACCAATATGACAACCGAAAAAATGCTAAATCCATCTTTTAGCGTCGTCCTGAGGATACGATTCCGTCTTGGGGTATTTTCCTCTTCCTTAAGCACCTCTCCCACACCCTTTAATAAGCCCAAACTGAAAGTAGGGACTGGTATAGACATACGCCTGCGGCGGCCGCGAAAGACAAATGTCCAAGAATATGACAAAGCACGGCGTGCAGTGGGCTGAGCTGATGAGAAATGAGAGATGGGGGGCTCGGGATTAACCTTATCGCGTTCAGGCAACCATTCCTCGTCCTCTAGTCTTCTGCTGGCCTCTCGGCGCGCAGCATATTGTGGAGGATACATGGCTTCGTCGTCATCGTCATCATGGGAGTAGTGGATTGCAGGGAGAAGAGGAGAGCCAACTGGCGTGACAGGTCTGGAGACACGAAATATTGATTGTGCATGGGTGTTTGACGTTCGAAGAGAAGATGCAAGCGGACTACGTGGGCTGCCGGGCGCTGCTGATGTGTACGGAGGGATCCCTGACTCAGAGGAGACTTCCGAGGTATTTCTGCCAGTGCTCTGAGGAAATGGTCCAAGGGGTTCGAACTGAAGTATTCGTCCACAGCGGCGTCGTAAGAGTGAAAGAATGACAAGGCCAAACAGGGTCAAAAGAAAGAACGGAAAATATACCCGGGAATAGATGCCATATTGATCTGGAAGTGAGCACGGCGTATCAAGGAAAGACTCATGGTTGGAGTCAGTGGTGGGATTGATCAATGTGATCAACTGGAAGCCAGGACGTCGAATGTGCTTTGCCGTTGAAAAAGATTTTACCGTGACTTCACGAACATCTGCTCCAGTATGCCCTGTTTTAGTTTTTTTCGCGAGATGTATATACTCGCAATAATCACGGTTGTCACCGCTGCCAGTAACATTAGTTTGCATCAACCAAAGTTAATGGCATGTCACTGACCTATAAACTGCAGCAGGCTGCAGAGATTGTAGCAGAAATGCTGTTGTCTGTTTACCCAAGGTATTTTGATAACCATGGCCAGCTCCTCTCCGTATGGTTCCCTTTTCTCTCAGAGGTCCACAGGAAGCCGAGTCAGGTCGGGCCAAAGGTATATGGCTGAATAGGATGAGAGGTTTTACATCTAGATATTTCCATGTAAATATATCATATACATGAAGAAAGACAGCACTCTACCACGTTCGATGTTTTTTACAAAGGCAGCTGTCCCGTCGGGTAGAGGAGTCCAATCATCAAAGCTGACACCATTTCCGGCGCGTTGATAGTCCTCATCCACAAGTCCAGGCGCGTCAATCAGTAAAAAAGTGTGATTATGGATGACAACCTGCTGATTGAAGGGTCCAAAAAAGTTCAGATACTGGCGACGAATTGCCTTGAATAACGAGGACGAAACACCCATGCTAGAAACATTAGAAGTAATCTCATTCTATTTAGGGAAGACACTCATACCCCACGTCACTGTTTCCAGGGATGTGGTACACCAAGATAGATGGGTCGAGAAAGAATATGGTTTTGAACTTCTCAGCGTACCTCTGGTATCTGCAGCGCTTGAATTTCCTTCTCGTTGTAATCGCATCTGCAACTCACTCTGTCTCATCCTTGACGTTCCTCCCACTAGCTAACATGTCGCCAAGGAAAATGACGACTTGCGGCCGCATACGAGTTGTGACGTGCCAGCTCCTTCTTAGGTTCATATGAAACATGAATCGGCGAAACCAACTTATGAAGGACATCTGCCTATCGACTTTCTCTAGGGGATGCTGCACCTGAGGGTCAGACACCAACAAGACGCGGGTTGGCTTTTCTAATGATAACATGAGCCGACTTTCAAGTTTGTTTGTGATATCTGAAACTTACCTGTTGAAGATGACTTAGGCCATCTACAGGCGGAGAGTCTCCAATAATAGACCCCCAGGTCTCCCCAGATGACCAGAACAGTCCAGAAAAGACGGAAAACATTGACTGTGAGGCAGCGTGAATAGAGATAACTCGTAAACTTGGGATTTCGGCACTCTGCCAAGCGCATATCCTTCGAGTTTGTTTGCGGTCCCGGACCCTGAGATTATTGATGCAAGAATTTCAGCAGCAACGGGCTCAGGACACGCAGGGACCCGAGGTAAGTATAAGCGAATCGTCAAGGTCACACGGTCACAAGGAAGGTGACCCTTACACTTATCAATAGAAAGCTAAGTATGTTATTCTAGCCTAGTTATGCCTTTCTATTCTGCCGCAGTACTTGACATGAACATTTGAGCACTTCACAGACCCATTCAGCCATAACTGACTCGGTCGATCAGTAGACTACCCTTCATTTGGATCCACTGATTTGACTTGCAAAGACTCTAGTTTCTACCACAGATCGCTATCTGCTTTTGTATGCCTTATGAAGAAATTGACGTGTTTCCGCTGCCGACTTCTCTATTGCCAAGACAGGTCCTGCTATAGGTGCCGACTCGCCGATGTTGAAAGAGCGATCAGTGTAGCGTGTGTCGGGCTCCATACTCAAAAATAAGGTAAACTCGGGGTTGATTGATCGGCGTCTCTATCATCGCCAGATTACGATACTCAACTCGCACCTTGAACTTCTCTTCTGTGCAAGCTCTTCATCTTCCCCTGATGTACTGTTAGAAAGGTTGTCGTCGAACGGGACGAACATTCTACCGGCCTGGAGGATACAACAATAGTCACATTTTTGTATGACTTGCGTGCACCATTTAACGACCGTTCGGAACAGTGTAAGTATCGACATCCGCATCTATCACCTTTATGGCTTTACGTTATTACTATAGCTTCCAGAATAGATCTTGGTGTGGTCCGCATCATCGCAGCACCTCGAGGAATCTGGTTTTGGATTATCTAATTCCCATAAACCTGTCTTTATGGTGATGCTGAATGACGCATCGTCATTCAGTCAGTCGGCCGACGTCTTGCTCGCAATTGTTTTGCTAGAGCTGAAGCCTATACACGGCTAAGTATATGTGTTACGGGCCTGAAGCGACCTAGTTGGTCATGGGCTTCATTCTTCTTCGGATCATTTCGATTTTGCTGCGTCTTCGTCAGACGTAGCTTCGACCACCGGAAGAAGCTGCGCACGATCAAAACATCGATTTCTTTTACGCAGAATAACGCCCGTTTCTCGATATAGTACACGACCATGCCGAAAATACATCGGCAGCGTTTCGTCTCAACTCACTACGCATTTATAGACATTACTGGTAATTTTACCACTGTTAGTGTCCCATAAATTTATCCTTAGTCCACTCGTGAACATAGTGGATCGCGAAGGCGAATCATATGAAAGACTTATGAGTGCATTGTCTAGTGAAGGTCTCCCACTGGACATTGAGTTCTGGGCGACAATCGGCTACTCGTTATTCGTATGGCGGCGCTGGCTTGCTCGGCAAGGCGAACTTGGTCCGAAAGATGGGCAGTCGGGATTTGACTATACCGTTCAAGGCAAATGACAGATTTATACTTGACTTGATCTAGTGTCAAACTGGCCCGTTTTCACTTTCCTGAATACAGAACCTCTTATTCTGTTTCATGCACACTCAGATAGACCGTATACTGGAATCCGACACGTCGAGCGGGTATAGTAATAAAAACAACGAACGAACATTCAGGCCACTTTCCATCCCTTGTGTTCAGCAGTTGCGGTAGAAATGTTCATTTCTCAGAAAAGCATTGATGAACACGGCAGTTTCGAGAAAGGTCCTGTATTCCGATAATCCTCCCGTGATGGAAAGAAGTCATCTCACGTTAGTATAAGTGCATATCGTTATCCCCAAAATAGATTTCTGTGTAACTATTCCCAATCACTATCCTCATCAGACAAGTCTTTGTTTCTGTCTGGCTGGACCGGCTTATGTTCTGCCTTGGGGCTGACACTTACCGAAGAAACTACATCGTATTCCTCGCTGCTGTCCTGGGTTATGGACGGTGATGGTGCTGATAATAAGTCGGGTTTATCAGATTGTTTGTCCACAATCTTGTTCGCAGTAGGAGACAGGGCGGTTGATTCACTAGCTGTGGCAGTCGATGACAATTCGGGGATCCCTGTTTCTTCGTCATCATCCTCCCAGCTGATATCTTCCTCCTGAAGTGCGCCTGGAGGAGGATAATTGTATTTTAGAGTCTTGCATTGGTTCAATCCGCATACCTTCTAAAAGTGCCTTCCGTTTCTGCTCTTCGGAATGTATTTGATGAGCACGGAAGAAATATCGCGTCCAAAATTCGCCTTCACCGAATTCCGAAGGGACTAAATGGGAGATTTTGTGTCAAAAGCCGAAACGAGGAGATGAAAGCCATGGGACACGCCTAATGTATCTCTTGTTTGCTTCAAAGTTTCTCCAGTTCCAGCTTCAGCAAGAACCTTCTGAATCTTATCAGACCAATGCTTTCCTAAAATGCCTCCCTCTTGTGAGGTTATTTCCGAAGCAACCCAAGATGAATAAAGCTCTCCACCGTCAATAGCAGGATCACGCCTAAGGATTATGGGGTCGTGTCTCAAGCGCCTGTACAAGGCCTCGGCACGAGTAGCGACTGCCTCCTGTGCATCAGCGCGACGTTGAGTCTTCGATGCGCTGTTTGGGAGCGTGGTTTCTGAGGGTTCCAGTGGAAGTGACCACATATCCGACCCGTCCCAAATAAGTCCCCCACTATTCCCTGGAACGAGTCCTCTACTGGATTCAGCCTCCTCTGGGGGCAAGATCTTAACTGCGTCTCGTAGAACATCACCCGCTTCCTTTACAGCTTCTCGAAAGAGGGTTTCACTCTTGTGCGCGTACTCTTCCGCTTGTGCGCGGGTTATTCCTTGGACGCGCTGGAATTCGTTCAAAAAGTTGGCACGAAGTTGTGGTAAATCGATGTTTTCTGATGCGTGTTTGAAAGACTCCGGTATTTGGTTACGAACATTGTCGAGGAGATTTGGAGGTAATGCAGATTGTAAACGCGAGAAGAGCGACGAGGTCGAAGCGGAAGCAACAGATGCTTCTCCGGTTGCAGAAACGGCAGGTTCAGCCACCGCAGCCTCGACTTCGCGAGCCTTGGGAGTCGCAGGGTCGGAATCTATCGCTTGCGCGGCAGGGGCAGAGGTGGATGCAACTGGTTGTGCAACAGGATCACTCGTGAGCTTTGTCAATTCTTTCTGAGCCTGTGTCACGACCTCGCTGAGATCCTTTCGAGCTGTTTCAAGGACACTTTGACTCTGCAAGTTTCCGTTGGAATTGTAATGGACACAGTATCAAAGAGCGAGATAATGAGGAATATTGCTTGCCTGCTTCTTAAAACCTCCCCAAAACCTGCCGAGTTGTCCCATGACTTCTGACACCTCGTCATTGAGACTCTGTTCTGGTTGCCGTGTACCTTGGCTGTCAATGTCGTATGTATCCAGGAAGTCCATGTTGTGGTTAGCGGCAACTCAATATTCAAGATCAATCAAGCTTATCTTGAATAAAGTTAGGTAACAGTCTTGTGACGTCAAGAGTTTAATTTTATTATTCGGAAAGAATACGGTGTACATATGCAAAAGCCAGGAGACTCTAATAATGTTCAGGCCTGGACCGCAACCTGAGGTGTGGCTGATGTATTAACAAACGAATCGACCGGAATCGACTTCACGACCTTCTCGGATGCAAGCCCAGTGTTCTTCAGCTTGTGAGCTTTACATTCCAAGACGAAGTCGGTAAACATCTGCTAGAGACATTAGATTCATGCAATCGACAACACAGGCAGTGCATACCTCAATAGTATCTAATGGCCCACCTGCACTTTCAGGATGGAATTGGACACCCCAAACCTTCTTACCAGACTCCTCCGTGGACTTGATGCCCTCAACAGACGAATCATTACAGTTGATGAAGAAAGGCTCCCATCCTCGAGGAAAAGGTTCCTCTAGTTTCAACGCATATTGATGATTTTGACTATTAAATGGCGTCAGTCAGTAGAAGGAAGATCAAGGTCAAGGTGTTTGACATACCTCGTCACATAGACTCGGCCAGCCTTGATGGAGCCAGACGACGCCAAAGCAAGGACGGGTTGATTATGCCCACGGTTACCGAATGTCATCCGATACGCGTCTAATCCAGCAGCCATTCCAATGATTTGATGACCCATGCAAATACCAAACACCGGTTTATTCCATTCTTGAAGAGTGCGACGCAGTTTGAGGGCAGCTTCCATGCAATGGGCCGGGTCGCCAGGACCATTCGTCAAGAACAAGCCATCATACTGATCCCTGATTGCATTGAAATCGTAGTTCCACGGTAATACAGTGACAGCAGCATCTCGGCGAACCAGAGAACGCAAAATATTGGCCTTGGCCCCGAAATCAAGAACCGCAATTTTCACGGAGCCACTAGGGTTCAACTCATATGGGGTCTTGGTCGAAACCTGGTCGACAAGGTTCTCTTTGGAGGGATCCCAGTATTCTTCCGCTGCAGGGGCAGGGGCAGAAGTATCGTCTCCAACGGCCACACGACCAAGGGTTGTTCCCTGATCACGGAGCAGCCTAGTGATAGCACGAGTGTCGACTCCAGTAATGGCAGGGACACCATGCCGATGGCACCATGAAGCAAGTGACTCGACCGCAGTGTAATGAGAGAATTTCTCTGCGACGTCTCCGACGATGACTGCAGAACACTGGATGTTCTGTGATTCGAGAACAACACCAACGTCTCGACTATCAAAAGGGGCTTTGTTATGGGGTACGCCGTAGTTGCCGATGAGGGGAGTGGTGAAGACTAAAATTTGACCGCGATAGGAAGGGTCGGTCATGGATTCGGTGTCTAGAGAAATATAAAATCAGGTTTCGGACGATAGCATACAGCGACAAGGAGAAAACAAACAAGATGTGATGGAAGTCGAGAAGACCGTCTCTCCGTAGATGCTTTTGTGGGCACCGAAGGATCGACCATGAAACGACTGTCCAGTTTTGAGATGTAAGGTGGCAGGAACGCTTGTTGTGGGACCGGAGTGGGTGGCCAGTCCTCGAGTGAGACGAGGGATGCGGATGAATTGACGACTGAACATTTTGAGGTAAACCTGGCTAGGTAGTTTAAAGACTGGGGAGGGTGTATACAAGATCACTGAGGTAGCTGAGCAAGTAATGAGAGGATAGTGGCAAATGGAGTGTGTTTATACGTACTCGTCTCGAGTGCTGGCTGTGAAAAGCATTCACCTCTTCCGCAGAAACCAAGAGCAAGAACAGTCAAAAAGCAAGTCAAATTTTGAACCACGTGCACGGGGCTTGTATTATATAATTTCAAGCTCCGGAATCCGCATCGCCAAGAATCTAAGTATCATGTATATACATCCTACTTCCGTTTTGTCCCTGCCCTCCTAGATTTCGGTATGTGCGACTCTTCACGTGTATCCGATTCGTCCGAGTCTGACTCTGATTCCGACTCAATCTCATCCTTCCTTGACCTCCTATATATATCCGTCATTGTCTTGGCCGCCGTGGAAGAGCGAGTGGCTCGCAGATTGGTCGGTGTAGAAAAGAATCCATGATCACTAGTTATGTCTGTCAAACGTCGATACCTTGTATTTTGGCTTTGTTTAGGTTTGTTCCGCGATACTTTGACTGATGTCTCGACATTGTTCACGTCTGATTTCTTATGAGTTTCCTCTTGAGATTCGCCATTCCACTGAGAGTATGGGAAAGGCGGCAAGCTTTCTGTTGGGAGAAACAGAGGATCTTCCGGATTATCCTGCGAACCCTCGCTCCCGTCAGAGTTTTGAGTGCTCACGTGATTGTGATGGGAAGGGCTACTGGGCTCAAGCTCATCGACCATAATAGTTGCGTCAGCGTCCAGGACAGGTGACGATGGCCTAAGGGTAGCCCATGTGTCTAAGGACATAACATCCTCAGTTGTAGATGTAACATTGAGGTCCTCAGTCGTTTGGAATGCAGGAAGAATAAGTCGACTTTGTTTGCCTGGCTTCGCGGGAGGGACAGGTGTCGTCATTGTGCCAAGTGTTTCTCGGCGAGTTGCAGCTCTAGTCCTTCGTGCGACACCGTCTTGAACACTCTGACTGGCTTGCGTAGACTGAGTATCAAGCGTTTGCGATATCGTCGGTGTGCCCAGGTTTTTCTCATTGACCGGAGCTTTCCCATTACGAGGTTTCTTACGCACTACCGACTTGACCTCGTCACGAGTGTCCTGGGCTGCAAAAGTGTCGCGTAAAGTGGTCAGGGGTGTCGACACGAGGGGTTGAGTAGCAGATGGTCCGACGGAGAACGTAGAAATATCGTCGAGTGGCGTAATGGCCAAATTTGCACGACTTGGCGCCAAGGACTGTCGAGTCTCTGTTGCAGGTTCCGAAGAAGTGTCTTCTGGAGTATCGATGGGATTTAATATGGCAGTATCCATCTCTAGTGCGACACCAAAGGCAGCATCAGCAGAGCGGTCGACCTCTTGTGACTCTCCAGTGCGATCTACAGACTGAAAGGATACATGATCCGTAACGGAACTAGAAGGAAGCTCGCGCTGTGAAGCGTCATTATGAGTAGATTCCTGAGGTTCTTCTGTAATAGATTGAGTATCGTCGAGTCCTGAATCAGCTTCATCTGATGAATCTAGGACACCACTCGATTTTCGAGGACGACGTTGTACTTCAGGCTCATCCTCCTCAAGAACCGGGTCTTCTTCTGCGTCCTCCTCACTACTGTCCGATGATTCTAAATCGGAAATGCGTACCGCAGCAGAGGAAGGACCACGAATAAGATCATCCAGATTCACTTGTGCCAGAAATCCCGGGTCATGTGAGATGTTTGAGGGTTCATTGTCACCATTGGGACTCTCATCATCTGACAAGTCGCCGGTATCGCTAGTTTTCATCGTTTGTGCAGTCGACATCTTATTAGTGTGTCGAGGCAGATTATTCTTTGAGGAAGATGTTTCCTCAGAGGTATCCCTGGTCAGACTATCGATAGCGATTGGAGCTTTATGTGGTTCTGGAGAATCATGGCTATCAACTGGCGGCTCCACGCCAGGTTTCGGAGTCTCCTCAGCTAGTCGGAGAAGCCCGTGTAATTCCGAGATGATCCATGCTCGGTCGCCCTGCCCATCTTCAGATCCCTCTTGAAGTTCTTGAATACGTTCGCGCAAAGACTCAGGGCCTCCTAACACTAGGGGGCATGCCATTTTCTCGTGCGAAGGTGATAATTGACAGAGTGGACAAGTTGACGTTGGCCTAGGACAGTCCGCCTCTGACGAAGATTTCGAATGTTCAGCAACGTTCTGTGATGGCTGAGGGCCAACATCGGCCGGTAATGGATCAAGATGAAGTGACTCCGGAGATTGAGAAACTACTTTCTTCTTTTTCTTCGTTGTCGAGGAAGACATTATGTCCCCATTCTCTGGGAAGATAACGTTGACAGAAGCAGCTCTCGCGGCCAATTTAGCCGCTATAACCTTCGGATAGATCATGTCTAATTCAGCTGCGAGGGCCTTGCGTTCGTCAGGCGTGAGCATTTTTGTCACCTTCTTCGTTTTCTTCGTGTCAACTAGGTCCAGACATCTATAAGTCATGATAAAAAAGCCATAGAAACTACGTACCCTTTGATATATCTATATCTTTCTTCTTACCCAGACGATCTTGTTCCACTTCCTTGAAGTCGACCTTTTGGGTATTTGGTTGCACTGAGCCCAGTTAGATTGACATAGCTGTAGATCACATCACGCACCTTTCGTCATAGCCGCTTGTTCGTCCACTGCAGTTGGTGAAGTGCTCTCTGCCTCAGACGTCTGTGTCTTTTGCTTCTGCTTCTTCGATTTTCCGCGCTCCGCAATTTGAATTAGTGCTGGGACACGTTCGGTCGCACGTTCTAGTAAGCTTGTCGATGCAGTGGACGGATGGGGCAGATCAACTGCGCTTCTACTGGTTACACCGGCCTTAGAGACGTTCCCAGAAGCTTTTTTTTGCTTCTTTTTTCGCGGCCCATCACTATCATCAAGAGGAGCCCGGAGGACTTGCACTATATCACTGTTCTCTACGTTTGACTTTTTGCGCGCTGAGAAAATCGACTGTCCTTCACCAACCTCGATGTTAACAGAGGCGGTCTTTCGCTTCTTCTTTTGCGGCCCGCCAACAGCATCGACTGGAGCTGCTGAGGTCTGCACATCCTCCACAACCGGATTTGAGTCAAGTTGTCCATCATCATCCTCAGGGGTGGCTTCTTTATCGCGTTTTCTTTTCTTCCTTGATAGTTTTGTCTGGCTACCGACCATAATCGCCGACGGGGGCCGTGGAGGTTTATCTTCTTGTTCGATCACGGTCACTTCCACATCGACAGAATGAGTCGAATGAGCAAGGGCATAGAACGCGTCAAAATCGTCATCTGGAACGAGACTGTCACACAAGCCAGTAAGAAAACCTGATGTGCTTGGAGCTTACCATCCTCAAGATCGATCCTTTCCTCATCACGTATCTGTGCAAGTACTATGGAAGTACATGAATCCAAGTTTAATTTTCTCTGAACGACTTCCTTCATTTCGGCAAGAGATTTCTCTGACGAGAGCGAAATTCAGACTCCCGTTTTTGAAGGAATTACCACTCTACCTTGGAACAATCTATCAAAATGCCTCGTAGACGTGTGGTATGAGATTCTGGGATAATCTGCATCGCGTCTCCTCCTTTTGCTATGCTCCATGTCAGTTTGTTGTCGCGTGCAAGTATGAGCACACTCAATATCCCCACAAAAATCTGAAGCTGTTGACAAATACAGACAAATAATCTTCTTCGAGATCGTCTACCATGGCCGGGACTCATGGTATATTTGCCATCTTGTTCAGTCTTGCAATATCTGGCTGATGATGTTCTCAAGCTCCAGGATTTCATCCTCACTTTTCGGGGTCTAAGTATACCTTTCTTGCCAAAGGTCTAGGAGCAACTATGTGGTTCTTCATATTCTACCGTGCAAGGTCGGGTTCGCGTTGTAGATCCGCATATGTCATTTACTGACTTCTAAGTCAACAGGAAAGATGGCGGAAAGCTATTGGTATGGCTCACTGACTTTGTCAGCTCAGGCGTCGCTGATGGATGTTACAGGGCAAGCATCCTTGGGACAGCCATGGAGAACACAATTCACACCATTAATATACATGAATTCAACCCACATCGGAGAAAATTATGCTCCTCAGCTGCTTCCGGAAATGCTTAGATGCTGCGTGAGCATCATATCATACACATAGGATGGCGCACCAATTTGTCGCAGGACTGTAAGAAATGGTGCCCTTCTACTTTCGTGACTGCAATAACCCAGTAGTCAATGCAATGAGAGGCTTGAGCTATACTAGACAGATTCAGTCCAGAGTGATTGAGTTGTTTGAATGATTTGTACAGTTGTGTATTTACAGTACACTCCATGTTATGAACTGTCGTGTTGTGAACGGGCTTCGCCTTGTCTGGGTTATAGTCACTTTATGGTACGAACTTGGCGTCTTCTTCAAGAGCGTTAGCTCTTGTAATTGGCCAGATGCAGCCCTACAGGTATGTGCATGTTGGGGAGACCCATGACAAACATCTGACCCATTCACCCGAGTTGTCGTCGCACGTTGTCAATACGCCATCTCATGTTCTTCTTATAGCAGATCCCCAGATCCTTGACCACCGTTCATATCCAGAACGAGGCCCGTTTTTGACATACTTGTCGCGACTCGCAGTTGACCTCAACCTTCGGAAAGCTTGGTGGGTTGCTCTCCGAAAACAACCAGATGCTGTTGTCTTCTTGGGTGACATGATGGACGGGGGAAGATTTGATATGGCGGACGAAGAGTGAGTGTTCAAGATGGCATCAAGTGCTACCTGCCAATATCTCCTCAGGTATGAGGATTACTACCAAAGATTCAAGAATATCTTTCGACTACCTTTGGAAATCCCGACGTACTTCATACCTGGCAACCATGACATTGGGTTCGTTCCTTGCATGGCATGATACATAAGTACCATCGACTTCGTTGACACGTTGAGATAGGCTTCGAACGTCAAAATTGTTCTCTCCTCACGCACGTTCCCGATATCGATCTCATTTTGGCCCCTTCAACTCTCAGATTCTTGTTGCGAACCACACCTTTGTATTACTAGATGCTCCAAGCTTCGTAGAGGAAGATGAGCAACGTGTAAATTCCGGACATGCGTATCAGGATTGGACGCCACGTTCTGGGGGACCAATTGAATTCGTGACAACAGTTGCTCAAGGTCGGTAATAGTATACCATATATGTTCCCTATCTGTCAGCCTGACATCTGCCTAGAATCACAGAACTATCCAATTGTACTCATGAGTCATATACCCCTTGCTCGATCTTCCTTCGATTGTGGCCCGCTAAGAGAAAAGGGCACAATACGACCCGGAGCTGCGCTTGGATATCAGAATACCCTTGGGAAGGACGCAACCGCGTTCCTCCTTGAGACTCTACATCCATCAGTAGTTTTTAGGTATGGTTACACCGAAATTTAAACTAATCTCGTACTCAACGTATACTATTGATAGCGGGGACGACCATGATTACTGTGAAAACTATCACACATCCCGCAGGAAAGGTGCTATCACCCAAGTTCGAGAAATCTCTGTGAAGTCCCTCTCTATGGCTATGGGAATCAAAAGACCAGGGTTTCAACTCTTGTCTCTTGTCTCTCCCAGTCATGAAAAAGATGACCAGAAAACTCTTGCAGACGTTCCTTGTTTTCTTCCTGATCAGATGTCCATTTACCTCTCGACGTATATCCCTCTCTTACTTGTATCCCTTCTCATCGTCTTGGGGTCGAACGCGCTTCGTGTACACCAACTCCCAATCAAACGTCCTCGACGACTCTCATCTCCTCATCCTTCACGAAGGATAGACGACGAATCAGAGGATCTCTGGGATGAAATGATATCGCTTCCCCAACCTGTGTCCATTCGGACTCCAAAGTCTGTCCCAAAACCCCAGATACCACCCTCTTTCGTCATAATCGGACGACGGCACCGCGCCATGTGTCGTGAATTCGTGCGACGTTGCCCGCCCTTGTGCTGCACTTCGAGAAGATCCAACTATGAAAGTTTATGGGCTGGCTTCCTGCGGGATACTCGGGACATAGCAGTCTTCCCTTTGGCTCTTTTTGTCACAATTTCGTTTTGGATCACTTTCGTTTGACATAAATCGCTTTCATGATGTTTCTGAGTCACGACGTCCTGACCGCCCATCTGCACCAAGCTCTTGACATATATAGTATAGAATATACTCGCACGCTAGAGTTAGTATTATACAAGGACGCTTTGTACTGGTGTGGCATCATGCCACCCTTTCTTGTAATCGCCAGTACTTGAACACAACTCTGGTGCATTCCCATTCTTACTGCCAGAATCTGGTGTGGAAATATCCTGTAGATCGAACCAAAGGTGAAGAGAGTCATCCTGAAAGTAGTAGAAGTGATCAAGCCCTCGTCATCGACTCGGAGACGGACTAAGTATAGGGAGAGACCTCTGATAGGATCTTCAGAGTCGTCCGTCAACTCCGGGTAGCCGCACATGGAAGGACAAATCTTACTACCGGGGAATACCATACTTTAGTTCCGCATTGGAAAAAAGCTTCGAGTATCTCCGTCGTTCAAGTTGGCAATATCCTCCCTACTTGCCAGATACGCCTACCTTCGTTCGTGCCCCTCTCACGGACCGAATCAAGATCGCCAATTTTAAACCATCAAGACCCATTATGAACTCTAGATCTACATAGTGTGTGCCCTGTCTCGTGTTGGGATACATATCAGACTAGAAAGAACAGTGCTTCCAAAGGTCTCAAAGAAAATTTGATAAATGTTCGGGTAAAGGATAAAGGAATTGGATGCCATTTCAGTGCTGTCGAATCAGTGCAGTATCAAATTATTGCAACATCACCAAAGTATTATGGAGGTCAAGCATTCTTTTTGTTGGGAAACTGTGTCACAAGGTGTAGACAGAATTCCGTCGGTTGGCATGCACACTTTGAATTGGATCGGCTCTAGTTACTTGGCACACATGCTCTGCGATTTCATGTAAATGCATGTTGTTATGTGTTAGCACATCAAAGTGTTGGCCTCACCTGCCAATCTGCCATGCGGAAGCTATCGTCGACGCATCATCGACGGCCGCAGTTCAGTGTTGGTGGAAGCAAATGGGCGAAGAACATTTAAGATATCCGAGATAGGTTATGGAAGCCCAGACGACAGGTTCGAGAGTGATATCTAGGCTAGTGATTAGAGTAGACCCCGGTTTTAATATTAGCAGCCTGCTAGTCCAGGGAATGTGGGTTCATATCGCCCAAGAACAGGAATCCGTCGAATGTGCGCCTTTTGAGGATATTACTCTGCATAGCGGAAATTGCGCATTGGCCCATAGCCACTTGACCGGCTGATGTACATGGCCCGAGATTCCTTCTTGTTATTTACCTTTGCCATTCGGATGTCCACACACAGTGTCCTTTCGAGGTCCCGGAACACTGTTAGGGGCAATGGCCAGGTCAAAGTGCGTCCTTGACGGACGAAGTAACGTACCGATCTTTTAGATGCCAACGTCAATAGGAAACGTTTGGCAGACAGCCGTGATGATGATACTTCCGAGCAGTCCAGTGTACATGATCAAATGAACCTGGATTTCGCGATGGTACTTATGACACGTGCGATGCCCAAAGACGAGGATCAAATCCCGAAAGGCTGGATCGGGGAATACATCAGGCGCCGCTGATAAGGAGGCGTGTCCGGGGAGAAGCCATATTGCACGGCCTCCGATATATAAAAGACAGAATGAGGGACTTGGGAATTATATGTTGCAGACGCTGGCGATAATTGAGGACGGTCGTCACTGTGAAGCCATAAGCGAGGAACCGAGTTCGTTGCAAGTTGGTTTGATTCGAAAAGAACATAAGCGACATCACAGACAACGGGCTGGCCTGGCGAGGACTCAGCCTGCGCCCCAGCTCATTTCAACAACAACAACCAAGCCAATCTATATAAAGTCAGTTCGCTTCCTCCAGCCTCAGTTCGCTCTCTCACCTTCACCTACCCCAGCATGTCCTCCCTCAACCCCATCTCCTCCAGAGCTCGTGGCACCAGCCACATCGACTTCAAGACCGCCACCACCGGCGTCGCCGCCAAGTCCATGCGCAACGAGATCAGCCGTCTCGTCGCCACCGTCGACGATCCTGCAACCAAGAAGGTATCATGCTCGACTCGTCCCTCAGTGTCCCGATCTCACCGATCTCCAGGCATTCGACACAGAGATGCAGTCCTTCTTCTTCCTCTTTACGCGTTATCTCGCCGAACGCGCAAAGAACCAGGATCTGTGCGTCAAACGCGTCCTGTCTTCTCTTCATAACACTCATCCGGAAATAGCGATTGGGATCGCATCAAGTCTCCTGCCGATGACCAGATCGTACCCTATGCTAACCTCCCACAACCCAAGGATCACTCCAATCTCAATAAGCTGGCCGTCCTCAAAGTCAACGGCGGCCTTGGCACCTCAATGGGTTCGTTGCCTCTGTTATCTACTATCGATGTACCCCAACTGACCAGCACACAGGCATGACGGGTGCAAAAAGCGCCCTTGAGGTCAAAGACGATATGACCTTCCTCGACCTCACCGTGCGACAGATTGAGCACCTCAACACCACTAACCGTGTCGACGTTCCTCTCATCCTCATGACGTCATTCAACACGCACGAAGACACCCTCCGTATCATTAAGAAATACGCCAACCAGCAGCTCCGCATCACCACCTTTAATCAATCTCGCTACCCCAGGATTCTCAAGGAAACTCTCCTTCCCTGCCCCAAGCGTGCCGATGATGACAAGAAGAACTGGTACCCTCCTGGTCACGGTGATCTCTACAATGCTCTTCTCCACTCCGGCGTTCTCGACCAGCTCTTGGCAGAGGGTAAGGAGTATCTTTTTGTCTCCAACTCTGACAATCTGGGTGCCGTGTATGTCATTTCCACCTCCTTGGCATTGATTTCGATTAAAAATGTCTCGTCAGTGTTGACGAAAAGATCTTGCAACACATGATCGACTCCCAGGCAGAGTTCTTGATGGAGGTCACGGACAAGACCAAGGCTGATATCAAGGTATATCATCTGTCCTGCTCCCCTTAATTTTCTTTCTTACCGTCCCTATCAGGGTGGTACCTTGATTGGTAAATGATGTTTGGCGTGTTACTTTTGACAGAATCTAAGTTCTTTGCAGACTATGAAGGATCGATTCGTCTTCTCGAAATCGCTCAAGTTTCATCTGAGCATGTTGAAGACTTCAAGTCCGTCAGGAAATTCAAGATCTTCAACACCAACAATTTGTGGATCAACCTGAAAGGTATATGCTTGTTGTAACTTGGCTTCTGGCTTTTTCCGCTCAATGTCTGAGTTAGCCCTCAAGAACGTCATGGAGAACGAGGGAATGGAGTTGGAGATCATCATCAATCCTAAAAATACTGACGATGGTCAGTCTGTCATACAGGTATGCCATATTTTTTGACAGGAAGTATTGAAGATTTTATCGTATAATCTAGCTCGAAACCGCTGCTGGCGCTGCCATCAAACACTTCAGGAACGCTCACGGCATCAATGTCCCTCGCTCACGATTCTTGCCGGTCAAGAGCTGTTCAGATTTGCTTCTCATCAAGAGCGACATTTATTCGCTCTCGCATGGCCAGCTGGTCATCAATGAGCAGAGGATGTTCGAGACTACACCCGTTATCAAGCTTGGTGATCATTTCAAAAAGGTAAATCCTTGTTACTTGTATGGATTCTCCAACCTCATCGACCGTCATTTTAGATCCAGCAATTCCAAAGGCGCTTCAAGAAAATACCCCAGATTTTGGAGTTGGATCATTTGACCGTCACTGGAGACGTCTACTTTGGACGCAATGTTACTCTTCGAGGAACTGTTATCATTGTTGCCAACGAAGGCCAAAGGATTGATATTCCTGATGGCTGTGTCTTGGAGAACAGTACGTACAATCATGTTTTCTGCGCCGTAGAAGCATGTCGGACTCACTGCTTGGTCAGGACTGGTGTCTGGAAACTTGAACTTGATTGTAAGTCCCGTCTAGTACCAAGCAA